>JAHBCN010020320.1:0-15158 GCA_019359885.1 Listronotus oregonensis
ACGGATGCAAAATTATATTAACTATGACTAAAAATATTAGGCGGGGACGTCCAAATCATAGCAGTACCTCTCGTTAAATATATGGACGCTAATATGATGTTTCGTCGTAAAGACAAAAATACTGCAGAATATTTAACTTTTCAAAAAAACAAATATTTGGAGTATATAAAAAAATAAAACCAGATTTAGTTTTTTGACATTTAGTATGTGAGTAAAAACAAGACATTCTTATATACTGCAGTATTTCTAGTGGATGCCAATATGATGGTCTAATGAAATGTTGCAGAAATGATATTGGATTAAATATATATATATATATATATATATATATATATAATATATATATATATATATATATATATATATATATATATATATATATATATATATATATATATATATATATATATATATATATATATATATATATATATATATATATATATATATATATATATATTTTTTTAAAAATATATCTTATATTTAAAAGAAATTAAATAAATTTGTTTTTATTAGAAATAATAATGTTGAGTTTGGTTACGAGATTCGGCCTTTAATGATTCTTTATGAGTATGGGTTAATGTTGATTTTAAGTTTGTTTAGAAATAAAATAAAGGACAGGACTCGATATTTGTTTAGATATCGAGGAGAGTGAAACGAAGCCGGGAATGAATACTTTGAGAAGGAATTCGATAGATAGTTTTTAGAGAGAACTGAACGTAGAGACACCGGCTTCGGATCGCTAGTTCATTTATTTTATTTTTGATTCGTAACAGTACTTTTGCATTGTTTTTATCTATAGACTGTAGTTTACATGTTAATTAGGGTTGTTTTGTGTAATCCGTGCTTTAATCGTTTATTTGGTCAAAATAATCATTAGTTGTGTGTTTTGACGGATTGCCGAGTATTATTTATATTACCAGGACATGTCTACCGATAATAATACCCCATTCTCCGACATCAGAAGTGGGATTAGCCCGTCCACAATTGGATGAAAATATCTTGACAAATGAAACTGAAACAGAAGCAAATGTTCCAGGTAACCAAGTGGAGTTGTTGCTCAAAAAAAAAAGATTGAAATGCAAAACTCTACGGTATCGACAAGCTCTGCATCTCAAATTCAACTTCCAAGTTTCGACCCAAAATCAAAAATAGCAGATCCGAAAGGCTGGTGCTGTTTGGTTGACGAGTTTGTTAAAATGCAAAAGTTATCGGGAATTATGTTGGTGACTAGTCTATCATCTGCACTAAAAGGGGAAGCAGCTGATTGGCTTATTCGCTCTAGGCCATTGGGCAAAACCTGGGAGGATTCGCACAGAATTTTTATTAACGTTTTCAAAACCTGTTGACTTTATGGAGATGTTCGAGGAAGCTGTTCTTGGAAGTCAGAATATTCCTAGCAACACAACGTTTTTAGACGAAGGACTGCACGTTTTACGACTAGCAATGCACCTAATAAAGGCTTGTGAAAACGAGGAGGCCTTAGCAACATTGTTTGCCTGTCATGTTGTTGCAAATAGATCTGAATCGGTGCGTAAACGATTACAGGCGGACATACCAAAAGATTTGAAGAGTTTTTGCGTTACATTAAGAGGCTCCACAGGTAAACGGCCGGCGCTATTTCCAACTGATCATCATATTAGTTCGAAGCGTCGTGCCCTTACTCAGCCAGACAAAAAGGGAAAACCATTTATGGGCAAGTATCGTGTTTGTGGCAAAATAGGACATAAGGCTTATCAGTGCCGAGTGAATGTTGCATCTGTGAATAAGCGGGTAGTGCACGATGGCAAAATCGTAAAGTCTTTTATGTGTTTTGCTTGTGGAAAACCAGGGCAAATTGCAACCACCTGTCCTGATAAAGGAAAGCAAGCTTCTACAAGCAAACCGAGATATGAAAAAAGGCAGGTCAATTTGGTTGAAGTGCAGGTATTGCAACAGGACAAATGAAAACCAAAATTGGTAAGATTGTTCCTTTTCTGTTTGATTCAGGGTCTGACTGTTCTTTGATTAAATATAGTGTTTCAGTTTTGTTAAATGGAAAATATAAATACTGTATGTTATGTCTGAAAGGTTTAGGTGGGAATGCTATATTGTGTAATTTACAAATTATAGTATTGGTTGAAATTCAAGATATCTTTCTTGAACTTGTTTTATGTATAGTCCCCGATGAATGCATTTCTTTTAATGTTTTATTGGGTAGAGATTTACTAAGTCAAAACATTAATGTTTGTTTTAGCAACAAAGGTTTAATTTTGTCGCGTAAAAAAAAGTAAATGTGCAAAATTAGATACGGAACGATTTAATGCGAATAAAGGCATAATAGGTGATTTTGTTTACGCTAAATGTAAAGAGCGAATGTTATCAAAATTGGATTGTAAGTTTAGGGAACAATACAGGATAAAAAGAGTGTTATTGAATGATAGATATGAAGTAGAAAAAGTAAATGGTAAATGAGGGCTAAGTAAATTTATTCATGACCAGTTGAGGCTTGTGTGGACTGGTTAAGGACAAGAGATATTTGACTTTGAGAGTAATGATGCTGAATAATGCGTGGATGAGCCAGTGTCGGTATAAGAAAACAAATGTGTGGGCTAATATTAGACTGCGGGATAATATTAGTTAATTCAGAAAAGCAAAAATAACTGCGGTTATTTGATACTTGATAGCTGTTGCGATAGCTAAGTCAAGTGTGGAACTAGTAAAGATAGTTGCGGCTATCTGTTACTGAAATTAGCTGCTGAGGTAGCTAGATGTAAAGTTTGAAGACGGCTGCGGTTGTCTAAGCAAAAATAACTGTGGTTATTTGATACTTGATAGCTGTTGCGATAGCTAGGTCAAGTGTGGAACTAGTAAAGATAGTTGCGGCTATCTGTTACTGAAAATAGCTGCTGAGGTAGCTAGATATGAAGTTTGAAGACGGCTGCGGTTGTCTAAGCAAAAATAACTGCGGTTATTTGATACTTGATAGCTGTTGCGATAGCTAGGTCAAGTGTGGAACTAGTGAAGATAGTTGCGGCTATCTGTTACTGGAAATAGCTGCTGAGGTAGCTAGATGTGAAGTTTGAAGACGGCTGCGGTTGTCTAAGCCAAAATAACTGCGGTTATTTGATACTTGATAGCTATTGCGATAGCTAGGTCAAGTGTGGAACTAGTAAAGATAGTTGAGGCTATCTGTTACTGAGAATAGCTGCTGAGGTAGCTAGATGTGAAGTTTAAAGATGGCTGCGGTTGTCTGGTGCTTAGCTAGCTATCTGCGGGAGCTAGGTTAAGCATGAGGTTGTATATAGTAAAGATAGCTGTGGTTATCTGTTACTTTGAAACTACTGCGGTAGTTGGATTAAATGTAAAGTTTTATTGCTTTGTTGAAATACATGCTGTGTTGAAGAAGTTTTACTGCGGTAATCTTCTTGATGTATTATGATTCATGATCGTCACATCATGTTTCAGTAATCGCTGCGGTGATTTGTTCTGTGTATGGTAGCCAGGTGTAAAGGAATGAAAGTTGAGAAAAGAATATTTGGAACGTAAAAAAGATAATATGCTAAATATTGTTTGTTTACTTATATGTTTTTGACTTGTCAGGATGGACGAGTGGTTGTGTTGTTTGTTGGTCGTTTCGGTTGTTCCAGGTGGAACAATGGCTTAGCGCACGAGGACGTGCGACATGTCAGAATGGCCGTGTCGGCTTTACGTATTCTTTTAAAAGAACATTAAGATAAGGATTTGTTTTTATTAGAAATAAGCTAAGTGTTGAGTTTTTGGTTACGAGCGACGGTTCGGCCGTCCATTAATTATTCTTTATGAGTCTGGGTTAATGTTGATTTTAAGTTTGTTTAGAAATAAAATAAAGGACAGGACTCGATATTTGTTTAGATATCGAGGAGAGTGAAACGAAGCCGGGAATGAATACTTTGAGAAGGAATTCGATAGATAGTTTTTAGAGAGAACTGAACGTAGAGACACCGGCTTCGGATCGCTAGTTCATTTATTTTATTTTTGATTCGTAACAGTACTTTTGCCTTGTTTTTATCTATAGACTGTAGTTTACATGTTAATTAGGGTTGTTTTGTGTAATCCGTGCTTTAATCGTTTAATTGGTCAAAATAATCATTAGTTGTGTGTTTTGACGGATTGCCGAGTATTATTTATATTACCTGGACATGTCTACCGATAATAATACCATTCTCAAAATATATAAAATATATATATATATATATATATATATATATATATATATATATATATATATATATATATATACAGGGTGCCACAGATTAGAGTGCATGCATGGGGATCTCGGAAACCGTAAGAGATACGAAGTCGGTTAAATTATGGCAAAGTTGTGTATTTGCGTTACTAACCATGTCCACTTTAGAAAGTTGCAAAATTCCGAGTACTTCCGAAGATATCTGGGAAAATTCGAAATTTGCCGATTTCGTTTTTATTTTTTTCTGACGTTATTTAAAGAGATATGGAAAAACAATAGACACTTTCTCATGGCCACTTTTTAAGCTCTAAAAAACAGATTTGAGAGATTTTCCGTACGACGTTTCGTTTTCGTTAAACCATCATCAACTTTATTTTTTTTAAATACGGACCTGGGTTTTTTATTTATTTTTTTGAACCCCTTATTATCCCAATTACAAAAATGTATAACACTTAATATTTATCTACAAATATGGAACGCCCCTATAAGAAATGATGTGCGTTCCTTGTCTAACTCATTGTCTCTTATGGAAAATATGTTTATTTAACAGAAAAATATTAAGTGTTATACATCATTGTAATTGGGATTATAAGTGCTTCAAAAAAATGCAAAAAAAATAAAGTTGATGATGGTTTAACGAAAACGAAACGTTTTACGGAAAATCTCTCAACGCTGTTCTATAGAGCTTAAAAAGTGGCCATAAGAAAGTGTCTTTTGTTTTTCCTTATTTCTGTAAATAACGTCAGAAAAAAATAAAAACGAAGTCGGCAAATTTCAGTTTTTTCCGGATATCTCCGGAAGTACTCGGAATATTACAACTTTCTAAACAGGATGTTGTTAGGCACCTAAATGCGCAACTTTGCATAATTTGCCCATGAGATCCCCATGCATGCACTCGAATCTGCGGCACTTTCAAAAAATATATATATATATATATATATATATATATATATATATATATATATATATATATATATATATATATATATATATATATATATATATATATATATATATATATATATATATATATATATATATATATATATATATAATATATATATATATATATATATATATATATATATATATATATATATATATATATATATATATATATATATATATATATATATATATATATATATATATATATATATATATATATATATATATATATATATATAATATATATATATATATATATATATATATATATATTATATATATATATATATATATATATATATACAGCACAGATGGTTAACGTGTGGGCTGAAATAATTGGAACACAAGTAGTTTTATTTTACCATAAAGTCTGATACATTTGCTAAGAAACAAGGGCAATTCATCATATTTCGTCTCAACAATTGGGACAGGTCTGCCTTCTACTATATTTCGATCCTCAATTTTAAGAATGCTTTAATATTTTGGAAATTACAATAAATTGGAGTTATTACTTTTGCCTGCATTTTACTCGAGATACATCTTATTTTTAAAAATTTAAACTTGTGCTTTTAGCGAATCTACGTGATCCTTAATAAAAGGATTTTTAATTACAATACAGGGTGTTTCATTTTTAAGATAAATAAGATAAGTCAAATATAAAAATGCCTTTTGCATAAAAAGCAGAAGAGATAGGTATAGGAAACCCTTATATGGTTTTAAAGGGAATTTAGTTCCGCTCTGAAATAGGCCCCTAAATACAGGATGTTCCATTTAACTTAAGGAAGTTATTTAATAAAATGCGTGTTCAAACTTTGAGGGAATTTTTTTCAACACTCTGTATAATATTAAGGTTAAACTTTTATGTAATAGTTAACTTAAACCTTGAGCTAAGCAATAAATTTAATTACGAGCAGCTCCTTATATGTTAGAGGATGTAAACAATTTTTAAATTATGGTCTGTATTTTTAAACTTCTCTAAATTTCTCAGAAACGGTCAGTTTTAGGTATAGGAAATATAACAATAACTCACCTTTATTTGGTCTATAGTATCTAAAAATATAAAAAAATATGGGGTGTTCCATAAGAAAAAATATAACTTTGGTATGTACTTTTTTTTGGGGTCACCCTGTATATTTCAACATAATTTTGTAATATGCTCCTCATGGACCCACATGTGACCGTGCTAAAAGTTTTTCCCAACTCGTTTCATTTCTCGTAGAAAAACCGAGGCGAATGTGGTGGGCCACCCTTATATATATATATATATATATATATATATATATATATATATATATATATATATATATATATATATATATATATATATATATATATATATATATATATATATATAATATTATTTATATATATATATATATATATATATATATATATATATATATATATATTATATATATATATAAATATATATATATATTAATAATAATATATTATATATATATATATCTTTTTTATATATATATTTAAATATTAAATTTTATTAATAAAGAAACTTTTGCATAAAAAAACCTATTGGTTAAACTAAATTAAAACATTGCAAACACATTTTTTATTATTATTAATTATTTTTAATTTTAGGCCAGAAACCTATAGCATAAAAGAAGCCGATAAAACATACATATGTCAGGAATGTAATTTTAAAACTAATTATAAAGGAAATTACAAAAGTCACAAAATGATTCACAACAAAGAAAATGCACCTCAATATACTTGTAGTACATGTTCATATAAAACAATACGGAAAGAAGATTTAGTTAGACATCTAAAGCCGGGTATTCACTTAGCGAACGTATACAGCCGCACGGCAACAAACGTATATGCCGTAAATGTACGTACAATTTGTTCGACATGCGCTCTGACATCCACATTTAACAAACGTATGCGTGTAGTGTTGTTCACCTTCGTTCCGACAATTCGTATTTCATTCATATACGTACACATTCCAAAACTGGGTGCAGAGAATTTCCTTTGATATACCGACAAGCGAGCGAACCTTTCCGCAACCAAATGCATGCGTCCGTCAATAAAATTATTTACGTCCACACTAACCGAACCTATAAGTTCGCTGCTATGCGGCCGTATACGTTCGCTAAGTGAATACCCGGCTTAAGAATACATAACGAATTTGGACTGATTTGCCAGTATTGTCCAAAAAAGTTTAAGAAGAAAGCTCATTTAGATAACCATTACGTATGTAAGCATCCAGATAAATCAGACACGTGGATGGACATTATTACAAATAAAATAAACAAATGCCCCAAATGTTCGTACAAAACTGTTGGAACAACTCATTTTAAAAACCATCTTTTGACCCATGAGACCGGCCCGAAAAGAACGAAGTACCATTGCGGGGTGTGCGAATATAAGTGCATTACGAGAAGCAATTTTACAAGACATCTACGACTTCACGTGGATCAGCAGCCTTTTGTCTGCGTGGAATGCAGTAATAGAAGATTTAATGAAAAACAGAACTTAGATGAGCACATTCTAAGACACCATGCTCAAAACGAGCATCTCATGAACACTGTGACTAGTAAAGTTCACTGCTGTTCCACATGCACGTACAAAACCGTTAATTCATTCCATCCTTTTTAAAAAACATCTTACTATAAATAAACATACATAATATATAACTTATGACAATGTACACCAGTTATGTATACAATAGATACATTTAATTTAGTTAAACATTTTTAGGAATTCCTGTACTTAAAAAAAAATAAGCAGAAAACGCATGTAAACGATCATATATATTTAAGTATCCAGATAACTTATTACATATTGTCGCTTACAACACCATCAGCCGAATAAAAAAAACGATGTGTTCTCGATAAAGTAAGGAAAAAAATGTTTTTTAACCTTACTTAACGGGTTATACTTAGTTAAAAACTATTCTATTTAACAAATATAAGAAATACATGTACAGGGTTTTCCCGTATAATTGCGCACCCCTTTAAAATCTTTATTTTTATAGATAGAAAAAAATAGTAAGGTGTAAGATAGAAAACAAATGATGATCGGAAAATTAACAAATTACTATCAACTTCGTTATTTTAAATGGAACACCCTGTATATGATTGAAAATTTAAATTCTGCTAATCTTCCTCTTTTCAAAAATATATAACTTATATATGTTCAGATAAACGAGTTGCAAGTTATTTGAATTTAAAATCTGTTCCTATAAGCCATAGTTAGCCATGGATACAACCCAAAGTTTAGCAAAGTTAAGTCGAGTTAGCCATGGTTCGTCTTGAAAACCAAACAAAAATATAAATATTTGACAGAAGTCAATTTTGGGTTGTATCCATGGCTAACTATGGCTTATAAGAACAGATTTTAAACTCAAATAACTTGCAACTCGTTTATCCGAACATAGATAAGTTATATATATTTGAAAAGAGAAAGATTAGCAGAATTTGTAACGAAATATAAGAAATATATTTCGTTAGAGGTTTTTCTTATAATCCTAACTAACAATTTAATTAATAAATTGGGATATTTATAAAATATTTTGGTGCATGCGCCGGTGAAAGTGTTTAGGAAATAATATAATACAAGTCCAGCCGCTATATAAGAATATGGTGGGGGATATGATAGCTTACTTGGGTACTAATAAATAATAAAGGAATCATCTCGATCCTGCTCCTTAACGTGGTAAGTTGTCTGATTTTTGCTATTACTATTTGATTTTCATTTATAAAACTTATTTTATTTTATGTAAATGTTACTTGATTTTAGATTATTCTAAATTATTATGAATTACAAACTGTGATTCCAGGGTTTATATTATATTTTTTGGAATACCTTTAAAGGAAAATAACCTCAAAACACGTTTTAACAGCTTAACCTTTCTGGGTAAATTCTCGTTTAATCCAAGTCATCGTGCAACTTTTTGACAATTTTATGATTAGAATAGATCAAACAAACTTCAATCTTTCTATTACAATAAATATTTTTGGGAACTAATCTAAATTTTATGAAAATTTACCAATTTTGTCAAAGATAAAGTTACGAGAATATTGCAAAGAATATCACACGAATCATCTATTTAAAAATCAGTTTCTGCCGATGAATTATGATTTTAGGAGAGGAGTAAACTAGAGAAATCTGACCAAAAAGAGACCAGATAAACGAAACAACGAGTCCTGGATGAAAAGTTAACTTTGAGGCAGTTTTGAGGAGACATGCTCTAGTGCATCAACAAGTTAAATACAGTATGGTAAGTTTTCCATTTTCTTATTAAATTTTTGATATTTTTTATGTCTATTTTTTTTATTTATTTAATAAATTAAATCTCGTTTGAGGAAAACTTACCATATTTTGATTTGTGTGACGGTACCGAGCATTTCTCCACTTCTGACTGAATTTATCTAAATTTCTCTTTATTTTATCTTCAACTCGTGTAAATTTTATGAATAGCAAATATCAGACAGCATAAATCATAGTGGGGTTAGGCAGGGAGAGATCTATCGTCAGCTATTTAATTATTTTAGTTGCTTTCTTTTCTTTATTAATGTAAATTCATATTTATTTTTAATAAATTGCCTCTGACGATATAAATCAAATTTTATTAGTTGTTTTCTTTTCTTTATTAATGTAAATTAATAAAATATCTATTTTTAGTAAATTGCCTCTGACGATATAAATCAAATTTTATTAGTTATAAGAAATTAAATAATTTGGAATATTATTTCCGAATTTGTGTTACTTCTACCTGGAATAAGGAGAAGAATACAGGGAGATTCTCGATAATTTTTATTATTTCTTTTAAACATTTATTACTTAACTAAGATAAAATAATTTGTCGTTCAGCTTAATAATATTTTTTTGTAGCTTTATTACCGATATAAACTTATTTCATATCTGTAAAACAAGGAGATTGGTGTACTATTACCAGTGTCCTTGGGATATCTTATTTTTATTCTAATTTTATACTAGAAATTAGACATTTATCCTTTTTGCATGTAAAACAAAATCCAATGGCGGAAGAAACTCTCAGGCTGTCAAGAACCTAAGAGATATAACACCTAGTCAACAGCTTTCAAATCAACAAAGGCCAATCCGAGGAACTCCAGGCATAGGCTCCCTGCATCCCAACACAAGGTCTCCACAGTCAGATCCTTCTAACCTCTGAAGACAACTTTCAGCATCAGGACAGAGCTGCCTTGCACTGGGAAGTATCCTCTAGTCATACATACACGGAAAGCATAGTTGAGAAAAGGTGACACATCCAAATAACACATTATGCCATTCTGAAGATGTTTCAAATATGTAAAAATGTCTAATAATATCAAATATCAATCAAAATATTGATTCACTTTTAAGAGCTTAAGTATTGTGAACACAATTATAATTTTAATAAATTATTTGTAAGTTATAATATCTTTCTATCTCCCTTTCTTTGCAAGCAAACGAAATTTCAAGGCATTTTAAAGTCTCTTTAAAAAGATAGTTTTAAACTTAAATTTATAACTTGTTAATTACCTAATTGGTCGCATTAAATCATATAATGCCTTGGGATTTCTGGCGCCCATAAAAAAAAATTAAGTTTCAAAGTCAAACCAAGCTATCATTTCAACAACCTCACCCGAGATGAGTTTCATATAGCCGAGTGGAACGTGGGCTTTTTATAACAATTTATAAGTGGTGCCCAACGCCCTTTTTTCAAACAATTACAAATCATATATAGGGTGTTCCATTTAAAATAACGAAGTTGATAGTGATTTGTTAATTTTCCGATCATCATTTGTTTTCTATCTTACACCATGAAAATCTTCATGAAAAATCCTGCAACTTTCATATAAACTATTTTTTTCTATCTATAAAAATAAAGATTTTAAAGGGGTGCGCAATTATACGGGAAAACCCTGTACAAGGTTTTTTCTTATATTTTGGAGCACCACCAGAGCTTTTATTTTAGAGTAAGAAAAAACTTTAAATTACAAAGGTTAAAGTATTTGTCACCATCAGATAAAACAAAAAAGCATCGGAAATGTGTTAAAAAAAAACCAGCTTTGGTTTTTCTTAATGGAACACCCTGTATATTATTATACGACGTTTCGATTTCGTTAAAAAATCATCAACTTTATTTTTTTAAATACGGACCTGGGTTTTTTATTTAATTTTTTTGAGCCCCTTATTATTCCAATTACAAAAATGTATAACACTTAATATTTATTAACATAATATATGGAACGCCCCTATAAGAAATGATGTGCGTTCCTTGTCTTACTCATTGTCCCTTATGGAAAATATGTTTATTTAACAGAAAAATATTAAGTGTTATACATCATTGCAATTGGAATTATAAGTGTTTCAAAAAAATGCAATAAACAATTGAGTGCCGTATTTAAAAAAATAAAGTTGATGATGGTTTAACAAAAACGAAACGTCGTACGGAAAATCTCTCAAGCTGTTTTGTAGAGCTTAAAAAGTGGCCATGTGAAAGTGCCTTTTGTTTTTCCATATCTCTTTAAATAACGTCAGAAAAAAATAAAAACGAAATCGGTAAATTTCAGTTTTTTTCGGATATCTCCGGAAATACTCGGAATTTTACAACTTTCTAATAGGCAAGTTGTTAGGCACCTAAATGTGCAACTTTGCCTCAATTTAACCGACCTGGTATCTCTTACGGTTTAAGGGTACCCAAGCATACACTCGAATTTGTAACACCCTGTATATATATATATATATATATATATATATATATATATATATATATATATATATATATATATATATATATATATATATATATATATATATATATATATATATATATATATATATATATATATATATATATATATATATATATATATATAAATTTTAAACATTGTTTTTCATCACAATCCACATTTTTTTATTACAATCAAATAGTACGAATATTTAAATCAGTAATCGATTGACAAATAGGCTAAATTTTGTTTTCTCGGCAATCTAGATTTTTTAAATACGCAATATTTTAAAGTGAAATAGTAGTTAAACGGCAAAAAAAACGGTTTAGCTTTAACTTTTATAATTTAAAGTTTCTTTTAACTTTTAAAATAAAAACTCTGGTGGTGCTCCAAAATATACGGAGAAACCCTGTACATGTAGCGAATTTCTTAAGCTTCAAAACCCCGTTGTTCGTTCTGAAGAATACCCAGTTGTACCTATTGCCCCTGTACACGATCTCCTGGGACGCTATTCTTGACCATTCGCATCTTTCACGATTCGTCAAATCTGTTGATAAATTAAATGACAATTCGACGGATTCTGAAAGATGCGAACGACCAAGAATAGTGCTCCTGGAGGTCCTCTAAAAAAAGGGGGCCGGCGGTGCGCAAGATATCTCTGGTTTGGATTATTAAAAATGAAAAATTAAAAAAATATATTGTGTGGATAGATAAATGCAGATAGGATTTTTTTTAAATGGCGGTTTCCCAAAAAAATTGCAATTTTCAAAAAATTCCCAACTTTATTACCTTAAATACCTGGAGAATATATCTAAGAAAATTGTGTAAATTTTTGAATCCGATCGCTCAAGCCGTTTCGGAGAAATCGTGCTCACCGTCTTTAAAAACATAGTTTTGAGATAAACGCGTTTGAAGTTTACAAATACGGATCTAACACCTAAAAAAATCCTTGCAAATATGTGTATATTGTCTATATTCTATTTTTGAAGATTTTATTAGTATATCAGAGAAAACAGTAAATAAATGCTCACTTTTGCCTTTTGTTACTTACGTTACTTTGGAAAATATCAATCGATCTTTTGCTAATTTTACAAGAAAGCAAATAAAACAAATTGGTTTGTAAATATAAAAAACAGTTTTCGCTGGGGTAATATTTCTAGTATAGAATATATTATTTCAATTAAAATATTTTTTTAGTATACTGTTATATTCTAAGGAAAAAATACACAAAATGGGAATTTCACTGTTTTTAAATATAAGAAAAGCCATATTAAGGTCCAGTTCAGTTCTCGCTGAAAATAACCTTAAATGAACTGTCCAATTAATTTCCTCAGGAATTAATATATTGTAAATCAGCAAACTGCAGTGTATAAAAATACAAGGTTAAAAGATTGATTTTTTTTAATGATTACTAAAAGTATTAGTCCCCAAAACCAAAAATATATTTTCTGTCTAATTTTCTCGTCACTCAACCTGGGTAAAAAAACTGTATTTAGCTTTGTAACCTGTATGTTCATATTATGTAATAATTTCAAATATGGATTTCGCAAATATTAGCATTTTTTTTTAATTTAAAACGTCAATATTTCAAAAATTATAAAAGATACACAAAACTTTATATGACATAAACTAGGTATGTTTACACGACCTTTAATTTAACTTATACAACCTTTTTGTCTGAATGCAATATCTTTCGAGTTAGAATCAAAAACCGAATTTTCAGGACTTTTTTAAGGTATACTCCTGGAAAAAACTTAAAAATTAGGATTATTTTTTTATTTTTGGATTTTTTTCTGCAAATTTTGGGTGATCTGGGATTCAAATAAAATATATAAAATAAATCACATAAATAAAAAAAAGATTTTCCTATTTTTTTTTTAGTCAAAATTACATTTTCATTTATATCCTCTTTACTATTTATCTTATCAAAAATGTTTTTATAATTTTTTATAAAGACAATTTGGAATGCTTTATTTTTTGTTGTATATTTTTGTATCTTTTAAAAAATTATATAGTTGTAGTCCAAACATTTCGTGGGAGCAGGTTTCTGCTGGTAAATGTTCCCATTTAATTTACCGATTCCTTAATTTTTGTAGAAGACAAAATGTCATCAATGTGAGACTTGGAATAAGACACAATAAGCGGTGAATCAAGATAATTGCAAATTACGGTTGGATATTACAGAGAGAGAAATAAGTACAAACCGCAAGATGATAATATTAGTTTTCTCAGTTTTTCTTAATTTTTTGCTGTTTGACCCCAATTTTGACTTACGCCAGAATATCTTAGTCCGACACCCAGCACACACCACTTTTTTCTGGACCTGTGTTATTGTATATCATAAATGTGTAAAACAATATACCTATACGAAACAATACCTGAAACTATTATTAGGGTGTTTATACAAAAACGTTTTTTTTTAATAAAAGTATGGGATTTGCTTATTATGATTTTCTTATTATTGAAGTGTGGACAAATAAACCTATAAATATTTTAAAGATCCTGAACTGATTTAAAACTATTTGTAAAAAGCATTGGTAAAACCAGTAAGCCCTAAATGTATTTCTCGTTCATTCTTAAAATCCTAAACTGATTTAAAACTACCTGTAAAAAGCATTGCTGAAATCAATGAGCCCTGAATGTATTTCTCTCCTTTATTATCTTCATAAGTTAAAAAAGAATACTAATACACTCAGTGTGCAGTTGTTTTAACAAGAGTTTTTGCTACATTATGTCCAATGTTAAAAGGTGGAAAATGACAGAACACAATTTTTAGTATGTCATTTAGCCGTAGTTTTAATATGAGTAAATAAACGCATTTATTTAAAAATTTATGTTTAGGATATATCCAAAGATAGATGAGAAAAAATATTAATCAATCAATTTCTATTAATACTGTGCTTGTAGCACAGGCTGAGGATAAGTACACAATCTGTTGGATAAGTAACATACTATAGTTATACAAAAGTAATATTCTAATGTCTAGATTTTACCAGTGAGATTAGTCATAAATTTTAGATATTGCAAGTATATGTAAATAGTAGCCGAAAATAAATCGGTCCAGTCCATTTTAACTCAATTAAATTAATAGCCTAGAGCTGGCAGCAATTTTTTGGGGAGGTATTTGAGGCAAGCTGAAAACTTGTCATATACTTCTCCTATTAAACCCCAACACGGAACTGCAGACCTGGATGGGAGTGGCGGGGCTAAATCAACCCCTAAATTTTTAAAAATATATATTTTTGTTCCAAAAAATTTTTTGAGGCAAATACAATTTTTATATGTTGTAGTTGAATTTTTTTAAA
>JAHBCN010020321.1:0-15137 GCA_019359885.1 Listronotus oregonensis
AAAATATATATATATATATATATATATATATATATATATATATATATATATATATATATATATATATATATATATATATATATATATATATATATATATATATAAAAAATATAAAATAATATATATATATATATATATATATATATATAAAAAATAAAATATATATATATATATATATATATATATATATATATATATATATATATATATATATATATATATATATATATATATATATATATATATATATATTAATATATTATATATTATATATATATATATATATATATATATATATTTTTTTTAATTCAATCAAATCGAGTTAAATATATATTTGTAAAGTGTGAGTTGGTCTTTCAAAAAGGTGAGGTTAAATAAAATTATTATTTTTTAAAAAGAAAATGTAGGTCGTACTTTCTTAAATTTAAAAGCCACCGAATATAATAAAATATTCATATACAAATTTATAACAGAGAAGTTAATTTTAAGATTAAGGAAGCATTTTTAAAAAAAAAAATTATAAATAATTTTTAAATAACATCGATATGAATGTTTAAATATCATATCAATGTTATAAAATTTTTTTTACGAAACTGTATAAAAATATTAAATTTAATTAAAACGGATTTTTAAATTAATTAAGCACTTAAAAAATTGGTAATTTAGTAGTAACAACTTTATTAAAAAAAAAGCTGATTTTTCCAATTAAGATGATATATTTTAACTTGACTTGTCGCTGCGGAAGTACACTGCCACAAATCTCACCTGGCACAAAGTTGCTAAAAGTAGGCATCTTTGGCCTTTGCCGCTTTGAAACACCGCTTCCAGGCAGATTATCAAAAATGTTAAGTCTGATGTGTGCCCATAGGTAAAACCGCGCGTTGTTAGGTCTGGATGACATTACCAGACGTTATTAGGCCTTCGTGAACTGTCCTAAAGATGAACACTTTTTAATTTTTCTGCACTAAATAAATTCAAATTAACGGACTTCGAAGTTAATCCTATTAATAGTAGTTTTGTAGCTTGTAGGATTACTTAAAACAGACAAATTATTTAAAAGAGTCCATTCGCGCCGCGAAAATTGGATCCAATTTGGGGTTCGGGGTATAATGTTTTTCTTAAAAACGGTAAAAGTTATCGTAATTTTTAAAAACTATATGAAAGCCAACACTTAAACCTAGGCTTCTGCTGTAATACTTTTAAATTGGTTTAGTTTTTAATATTTCCTTGAGTGAAAGTCACCCTAAAATCGGTTATGTTTTGATACTATTTTTCTTAACTCGACTCATATTTCAAAAATCCCTTACAGTAGAGGCATGATTATTTCCTTACTTTAAAATGGTGTATAATTTATGTCATTTAAGTGAAAAATAGTTATCGAAAAAGTTATCTCCGAGGGTTGCAATCGGAAACAACATCGCATCGATACACCGAATTTGGAATAACCTAAATAAAATATAATATTTTTAATGCGGCTATACGAAAATTGTGGTTGTGGGAGTTTTTAGTCTCCACCCACTGTCTCCGCTCCTTTCGCCCACCCTTAAGGTGTAGCGTAAAGCACTCTTAAGCAAAGGGCTGACGGTAAAAACAAGAGCTGTTCTGTAATCATTGAATACTTGTTAACCCGAATAATAATAAATTTTAAGGTTAAAAACGTTAGAAAAGGAGGTTTAGAAATTGCGGTTTTGTGCTTATTTAAAGCAATGCCTTTATAATCAGTATAAAAAGGGGTTTTCAAGCAGTCATTTTTAAATCCATACCTAGAAACTTTTTTGTTAAAAAGAAATAAAATCGAGAAAAATTAATAAGTTTCTTGATATAATTTAAATACAAATTTTACAAAAAATCAGAAAAAGAAGGAGATAAGGAAAAGTGATTTAGAAACCCAAACCTCGAAACATTTATTGTAAATCCACGAGTCCTTTAGCCGGCATGTAGATTGATACCTTCTCAAAAAAGGAAAAGCTTCTCTACTACCAACAAATAGTATTACTTTTATTTAATTAAGCAAATATAACCATTACAAAGAAATTAAAAAATATATATTTTTAAACTCAATTTATTTAAAATCCGATATATTAATTTTATTTTTATAAAAACTTACATGAGTATCAATAAATATTTTGATAAAAGACTATTGCTAGTAAGAACGTAGGCATGTCGATATTTTTAAGCAACATAAAGCAAATACTAAAACCAAAACATTTCACCTGTATAAAAACATTCCCGCTGAGAAAAGCGGATTTCCCGAGCGCAGCCATGCTTCGCCAGATAAAGGGATATATGGCGTCCCCAAATAAATCTTAACGTTCTAATACCCCATATATTCGTAGTAAAATACATATATCCATGTTGAAATATTTATTTGTATAGTAAGATAAGTCATATTAACTTTAAAATCGCCTTTCGTTTTATACATTATTGACATTTTGTTGGAGTTTAACTTTTTATTTTTTATATAATAACAGCATGAAGTGTGGCCTATATTATAAATTTATTTAAAGAAATACTAGTAAATAGGAAGAAATGATTAGTAGATTTCCACTTAGATAAAATTTCTTTTAAATCACAAAACTTATTTGGTATTTTAAAGCTTTACTTAAGCAATAAATATAAACAGGGTGTCCTAGAATATTTGGGCAATTCTTGAAATCTAATAAAAAACCCAAAAAAAATATTATAAAATTTTCCATAAACTTCTTTTCTATGACCCCCCCTACGGAGAAACATACATAACGGACTCTGAAATCGTTTTTGTTTAAATAACTTTAAAATACTAGGCGTTATTTAAAAGTTTTTAATATGATGGTTACTAGATGAGTCTTCTTAAAATTAACCCATTAAATCATATTTGGCTTATTTAGTTTGCCGGGACGTACTAGCTCTGACACAATAATAGCATTTTTTAACACCCTGTATGAAAAGGGCTAACAATATTATTTTTGGATAGCTTTAACCCCAAACTAAAAAAAGGTATTTCCAATTAATATCAATAATAAACTGTTTACGAAAATAAAATTATTTTGGTTGGTAATTCTTTTTTACATTATACAGGGTTTTTTAATTGTACGTCAATATTTAGGAACAATTTTTGGGTCCATTTTAAGAAAAAAACTTTATATGAAGGTTTTCTAAACGTCTTAACTTTTGAGATACAGGGTGGTAACTTTTTAAAAATAAATTTTTTATTATTAATATCTTTAATACCACTTTAGATTTTAATGAAATTTGGCATAAATGTACTATGTATAAAAGAATTTTTAAGTGTACCAATTTTTTTTTTTCCACCAGTGGCATTGCACAAAAAAATGTGGTACACTAAAATCTTTTAATACATAGTATGTATGCCAAATTTCATTAAAATATCTAAAGTGTTATTACAATATAAATAATAAATGATTTATTTTTAAAAATTTTAACAATTTAAAAGGCGTTTAGACATACTACTTTTTCTTTAAAATAGACCCGAAAATTGCTCCCTTAAATAATGACGTACAATGAAAAACAGCCTGTATAACGTAAAAAAATTACCAAACATGTATTTTATTTCTTGTTTATTGATGTCAATTAAAAATTTTTTTTTAGTTTAAGGTTAAAAAATTTCAAAATAATATTGTTAAGTCTTTATCATACGGGTGTTAAAAATTGCTATTATTGTTCAGACTAGTCCGCCTGCAAACTAAATAAGCCAAATATGATTTAATGGGTTTATTTTAAGAAGACTTATCTAGTAACCTTTATATAAAAAATAAATTGGCTAGTATTTTAAAAGTTTTTAAAAAAAAACGATTTCAGGTCGTCCGTTATGTACCTGTATCTCCGTAGGAGGGCTCGTAGAAAAAATTTTTTAGGGGAACTTGTCATAATATTTTTGGGTTTTTAATAGATTTCGAGAGAATGCCCACATATTCTGGGACACCCTGTATACGGATTGATTTATGAGGACTTTTGTTTTTTTTATTAAAACGTGGAAATAAAATTATTTTATTGTATATCGAAGCAAGACAGACAATTCACCATGTTGCCGGTGATTTTTTTTCCCCTATTACCTTTAATAAATAATATAATTGCCATTATTATTAATGACATCTTGCCAGCGTAAGGCAATCTATATATCCCATTTTGAAAAATGTTTCATCTTTTAATCGAAAAATTAAACCAGTGCTTGTTTAATATCTTTTTATTTTGGAATTTTTGCCAGTCAAAAAATTTTGTAAGGACAAAAACAAGTGATAGTCGGAGGGTTCTATGTCCGGGGAATATGGTGGATATGCAGTACCAGCCTGGTTTTTCTTTTTTGACGAGTCCCAAAGCAGCATATGGCCTGGCATTATCATGATGCACAGTGTCCTTCCTATTGAACATTCCCCCTTTTTGACCCTCTCTTTAAATTATCAGTTGCTGACAATACTTCTCCAAGAAATTTTCGTTTGGTTTTAAAAGCTCATAATGTAGGTTGGAAATTGGGTTTTGTGCCTTGGAGACTTTTAATCAGCGTATTAAGAACTTCCTTTGCAAATTTGAAAAAAATTGGCCAAAACTCATTTTCCATGAAAAATGGGAGTCCTTTTTATTATCTTAGAAATATTTAACTTTTTAATTGATATTTAAAAACCCCATAAAAAATGTAAAATATTATTTACAATTTAGGACCACCTAATGATTCTTTATCCGAAATTGAAGTAACGATCTTTTTGAACCACCCAAGTACAGTAACGAATGAGTCTAAATATGTTATGATGTGTTAGTTAAGTATTTCTAGTTGAAAAAAGTTTAATCCATTTGAGTTTGATTAATTTTAACCTACTTTGAAATCAAAAAACTTATTTTCTAGAGCGGAAAACACTTTTATCTTATCCAAAAAATTTTTGATAGGGGTTTTTGTTCATTAACATATTTGAACATAAAATATAACTTCCCCAATTTGTTAAAAAAGGCAAAGAAAGGGAAATTTTAAAAATTGATATATTCAGTTTTTTGGGAAATTCATAAACTTTTAAACCAAAAAAAAGGGGCCCCTGTTAATTTTTTTAAAAAGTATTTTATTCTTGAGAAAAATTTTCTAAACTGAGGGCGGACCACCCCCCTTCCCTTTAAAGGGTCGGGGAATCTTTTGGGCCCCCTAGATTATATAGGACGTTTCATTTTCGGGGGGTAGTGTTTTCCTTTTCCCTTTTCTTTCTCTTTGTTTTTCCCCTTTTCCTCTTTTTATTTTTTTTTTTTTCTTTTTTTTTTTCATAATAAAATTTGAAAAAAAATATAGCACACCGAAAGTAAAGTATTTCTAGATAAAATACCCTTCAAAATTATCTTCGGGTAATACATTTGGGGCCATCATCGAAAAGTTAAAATCATTTACAAAAAAGTGGGCTTTTAATCCCCAAGTAAACTTGTTCCCATTATTTTCAACTTTCATACCCCACATACTTTTTTTTACCTAAATAAATGGTCTTAAAAATCAATCAACTCCCCCCTTTTCCAGGTTTAAACCATTTCATCTTTTCGACCCCATGGCGGCGTTTGTGCTTACGTTCGCAACGACCTGGCTTGTGCTAGAGTTTCCCAAACCTCAAAAGGGGTCCCCCCTAACATTTTTTGGGTTTAAATTCATCTGCTGTATTCTATCTAATCTAATCCATCCCCGAATTTTTTCCCCAAGCATCATAATTTTGCTCCCCTTGGTCCCCTCTGATAAAGGTTTGGTCCCGTATCTTACTTCCACATTCTGGGGCAACTGAACCCCTTGGCCGCCCCCGAAATCTGGCACTACAACTGGGCCCGGGCTGGAATGGCCCGGGGAAAAATTTTTCCTCCCCCTACCTGCTTTTTTCCCCACAAATCCTTCCGAAATATGTAAAAAAATTAAAAAAAATAATGCAACTAGGCATTGAGACCTATATTCCCCATCCCCAAAAAAAAACACCATAATTTATTTATAAACCGTGGTTTTCTAAATCCCTTAAAAAAGCCGGACCCCAAAATTAAACCCCACAAAAATTTTTTTAAAAACCCTAGTTCCGAAAATCAACCCCTGGCATCGAAGCAAGAAATCAGTAAAAATCAGACTATCTTAGAAGCAAAGACCTTTTTTCCCAATCGGAAAAAAAAAAATTTTTTTTTGTTGATTGGCAGTACAGCCTTCGGGATTTCCCAAAAAACATTATAAAACCCCTTTGCACAAGTTTTTTTCACCGCTAATCTTTGATAATGAAATTGTTTCTCCTCTAAAGAAAAAGCCGAATTTTTTTAAAAAAATTTTTGCTCCCAGTTCTCCCCCTTGATCTCCTCTTCCAACATTGCCCTTTTTTAATATGTAAAAATATAAATTTTCAAATCAAACCCAAAAGGGCTATTCTCTTTTCTCTTAATACAAAAAAATCGCCTGGGCTTTATTGTTCCCAAATAATCTTTTTTAAGTAAATTGCTCCCGACCCACCCATCCCAACTCGCCTCTTTCGAATCTCTTCGATGGGCATTGTCCCGGAGAGAAAGGAAAGCTGCACGTTTTTAACCTGTCTCCAAAAAAAGATCCCTTCTAACTATAGACCTATATTTTTCTTTCTGTTGTCTTTTCAAAAAAATGGGAAAAAAACATTTTTTCTCAAATCTTAAAGTACCTGGAAAAACCCCCAAAAATTTTTCATGATAGATAGTATGGATTCCTTCACAGTAACCACAGCTGATCTTCTTTTCTTTGTCTCACCCAACTGGGGCAAGTCCCCTGAGTTTCTTGGTTAATCATTGCTTTTAACCCTATCCAACCTTTCAATCAGGTCTGGCATAAATGGCTTCTTAACAAACTTCCTTCTTACAGTCTTCCACCTAAGCTTTGCTTTTCCCCTTCATTTTCCCTTTTTAATCAACGTATATTAGTTACTGTAAATGGTTTCTTGGGTTCTCCGGTTAATGCTGGGGTCCCAGGGCTTAATCTGGCACCCACTCTGTTTCTTCTACACATTAACGATCTTCTCTCTTCCCCAATTAATTTCATTCATAGTTTTGCTGACAAAAGTTTCCCCCCACTATAACATTCAATTTCTCCCAAACCCGTCAAAAAGCCTGGTTTGGGAAAACCCAAACTTAGATCCCCAAAGCGGATGTCTCTCTTACAAGACCTCAAACTTATCTTGGGTTGGGGCGCCAAAAATCTTGTTACATATGATCCAAAGATTAATAAAAATGTTTATATTTACTTATACAATTTTCAGGCTCTTTATTCACTGCTTTTGCACAATACAGACACCCATATATTACCAAAAAAAATAACAAACCCAAAGGGAAAGTCCCAATGACATAGGGAAAGCCAAAAAAATTCTGCGAGCACGCAACAGGTAACTCTCCTGTGGGTACCCCGGGCATTTGGAATTTTAAAGGGAATGAAAAAGTGGATGAGCTAGCGAGACGGGGGTTATCCACACCATACTTCCCCGAAGTGACCAAAACCCACCACAAGGGGGGACTAGGGAATTTATCCGAAACAAACACGAGGAATACTGGTACATCATCAGAAGAATAAAACATGGGAAGACTTTATAAAAGGGCCCTTCCAAAAAAACGAAGGAAGAACCACTCAGACAACGTAGGGAAAAAAACTTGCTCCCCTAAAAATTGCTAAGAAAAAGGGCACCTAAAAAGAAAAGGGTCATAAATGGGGGTCCCAAATTGCAAAAGGTGCAAAAGGGGGGAAATAGCCTACCACATTCTGTGTAAATGTGAAGCATTGAATCACAAAAGACAGGCATTATTTGTTCAACCAGTAAATAAGCCAACAGGAATATATCAACCAACCGGTATCGGGGTTATACCGACTTGCAGAAAAAAACCCAAGACTGGGAAGAGGTTTGGTATAAAACAAAATGAGAAAAATCAAAAACCCCCGGGAAAATTTGCGCTACCTCCGGAAATTCGAAAAATCCAAAAAAGGATCCCGAGAAATGTTTTAATTTTCTCTGGTGTAGTTTTTTTTTAATATTTAATACTTTTACACTACACACAAAAAAAAAGAAAATTAAAGAAAAACCTAGAACTTTACTAGGTAGCATTTTCAATTGAAAGAAAAAAAATAATTTTAAGCAATAGTACTGACACGGATTCGTTTAAACAGAAAAAAATTAGGTTTAACCCTTTTTTAAACTCAAAAGACCCAAAATTTTTAATTTTTTTAAATTTTTAACATTTTTTTAAAGTATTTTCCCAAAAATTTTTGGGTTCCAATTTTAAACGTCTTTTTCTCGATAGTTTGCTTTTTTAAGTTGTAACACTGGTTGAGCAGCGCCGTTGCTTGCCCTTTATCAGGCTGTTTTTTTTTTTAATAACAAATTTTTTTTAAGAAAAGCTTAACCTTAATAAAACAAATAAATCGCAAATATTGTTACATATTGCCGCAAGCAAGGCTATAAAATGTCGATTTGTTGAACCGGGTTAAAAGGCCCTCATATGTGATCAAACTGGCCCAAGTAACAATATTTGAAAGTAGTAATTTCATATGCAACTAGTTTTCCGCTTTGTTCGAAAACACGCAAAACATAAAGAAAGGCCCTCTGGTGCAGCTTTTCCCACTAATAGGTTTAACCCGAATGTTCATTACGGCGTCTAATTGCGCCCTTTAAATAAAAAATGACTGAAAATAATGAATTTCAGTATATTTTCAAATACAAAAGACGCGTTGTCATTACCCTTATTATATTGTTTTAATGACCATTTAACTACCAAATTTTCTGTTTTGCACTTTAATGCGTAATATTGGTACAAACTTAAAATGTTTAATTTTAAAAACATACCTAGTTGACAATAAAATTTTACTTTCGGTAACCGGTTTTAAAATCATTTATAATATGCGTTATATTATATATTTCTGTTTTTTTTTAAACACCTTTATGTAGATGTGACCGTAATATCGAGCCATCTTTTATTACATCGCTTTTGAATTTGTTGCTCAGTGACTTCGTAAAACGAAAATAACACCTCTTCTAATCCTTAAATGGTACAAGTACTCCCCCTGCCATTTCATTTTTCTTCTTCCCTTTTAATTATGGGGCTAAAAGGTGACCCCACCCAAACGAACATTGAAAAAATTTTTTTTAAAATTTTTTTTATTTTTGCAGCTTTATAGGTCTTAACTACATTAGCTACGAGACAACCAGCTATATTTCCCCGACTTTTTTTAAATAAAAAAAACAATGTAATGAAACCCTTGTAATGGATGAACTTTTTTGGGCAAGAACTTCCGCCATGTTTTTCAGGTAGTTTATTTACCAATGTGTAAGCAGTTCATATGTTTAAAAAAAAATTAGCAATACAATAAGTAATAATAAATTTTTCATAAACAGTTTATTTTAAATTATTGTGCATACATAAAAAAAATTATATAAATGTTTTTATTAAACATATAATGTAAATTTTTAAGAAAAAGGGCTAAAAAAAAGTTATCGTTATGGAGAATGCGTCAGTGACAGGCGTACTAAACCCTTTTAAGAGAATTTATATTATTTTATTAGTTTTCCCCAAAACCTTGTTTTGAATCCACCCTATAGACGAGGTGTGGTCAATTCCAAGTTTATAATGGAAATAAAGGGAAAAAAACTTTTTTATCCTTAAATTTTAAAAAGGGGAATGTGGTTCAACCCAAACCCAAAAATCCCGACCCATCAGTTATGCAAAAAAAAAAAAAAACTAGTGATAAGGTAATATATTTAATTAATTATAAATATAATAGCCCGCCATAAATGTGGCTAAAACACTTAGTTTGTAACCCCAAAATAGAGGAAAAACCGCCAAAACCTTTTAATAATAAATTTTGTCGTAGGTAAAACTCACAAAAACTCGCTAGAAACATAAAAAAAATTTTTTTCGTATTTACCTTTACTTTTTTACCATAACAAGTAACAGTTCTACATGATATCTAAATTATTATTATCCTAACCTTTTCCCAAGTTTGGCTTATTTCCTCCTTAAGGACGACCATGACACTTCAACCATCGTCGTAACTGAACACAATTGCGGGCTTCTACGGCCGGGTGCCTAATGAAGCACTATCAAATAATTTTTTTTTTAAATTACTGTATTAGAGGTAATATTGCTTGTTGCCCAACCATATTTATAAAAAAATTTCCCCCAAAATTTTCTATTCCGCCTTTTTTAAAATGGCGGGCGCGCAAACGCTAAGCTTACCCTTAAAAAAGGGCCCATTTAAAATTTGGGTTAGAAATATTAAAACCAACTAAACATCTTTTTTGTTTTGTTGGTGATTTCGTAAACACGAAATTACCAACGACAGCCCAACAACCCAAAAACAAAAGTTTAGCTAACGATGGCCGCGAAAACCTTTAAACAGATCATTATTAATTTAAGTTTTTTTAAATGTTTATGTTTTTTTGCAAAAATAATTATATTGCGACAACAAAAAAAAAAAAAGCATATTTGGCTTCCCCCCCGGAGCTGAAAGTAAAAAAAAGGGGCGATTTAAAAAATTTTAAAAAAAAAATTAAAAAAAAATCCTCAAAATTTGGGAATTTGGGAAAAACAGGTGTGGCCCCGATTAGCCAAAAAAAAATTAAAAATCATCAGCTAAGCAAGGCTTTCAAAAAACCAACCCTTTCCGTCCTACTGGCCCGACCCCTGTAACCACCTATATTGAAAAATAATTTCAGCCCCTACTGGTGGGGAAACCTTACCAACGTTTAAAAAATATTGCGGGGGCATCTTTTGGGGGAAAAAAAATTTACCTTCCTCTTTGGGTCTTTTTTTTCTTGCAGTTGTATTATCGTTTGTTTATGTCAATTTTTTTTTTCGGCTGTTTGAAAAAAATGAAAAAATTGGGTAAGAAGAAATGAAAAATAAGTATTAGTTTTATAAACTGTAATATTTATACTTTCAAAGATTGTAAATTTTTCCATCTGATTGGGTTTTTTTCCATATAATATGTGGTGGTTTCTTAAAAGGGAAACAGGATTGAAAACAATAATTTAATTTTTTTCAAAAAGGGAAAAAATAAATGGTCTTTTCTCAACTTTGGAAATGGATGATCGGAGTTCAATGCCCTTTGGGGAAAAATTTCCCCTCAACGTAGAGCCCTTTGGGCCCCATGCTACCTGTCGGAGATGAGGATGATATTGATAATTCTTAAAAAAATATGCTCGATGACGAAAATAAAAAAAGGGCCCCCTCTACAAAACAATGAGATGGACATAGATAGTGATGATAAACCCGCTCTCTGTTATTCTAAAAAATTCTTTAAAGCTTTCTTTTCCAAGATGTAGTATGGTCGAAAAAAAATTTTTTTTTCGGAACCAGTCTTTTTTGATTCAGCAAATTGTGTAAATTTTGGGGGGAAACGGTTAAACTACCGAAAAGATTTTTTTTTATAAAATTTTTCCCGGGCGAGTTTTTTGAAACAATTGTTTTCCCCACACAAATTTGTATGTCCTCAAACTCATACGAGAAAGGGAAAAAAAAATTTTTCAACCAACAACCTGCGAAGAAATAAATTTTTTTTTTGGAGTCAATCTTTTGATGGGGGTAAAAAAACTACCTAGTTTGAAGGACTATTGGTCTTCTCAAAAAGAAATACGAGATGGTTACATACCAAAAAGGTTATTTGCGTGACAGATTTTATTGGCTGCTCGGCCATTTGCTTTTTTTGAAATACATTCCCCCGAAAAGGAGAACCAAATTACAAAAATTGTACAAAGGGGGCCCCCTTTTTTCGACTTTTCCTGAACATACAAAGAGTGCTTTTCTCCCGGTAATTAAACTATAGATGAAAATGATAAAGTATAAAAGGGCGATCTTCCATGAAGCAATACATGCCAACAAACCCCCTGGGTTTTTAAAATTTGGGTGGGAGCTGTGTTAGGCTTTGTCTGTAATTCCAAATATATACTGGTAAAATTGGTGACTTGCCAGAAAAAAATTTGGGGGGAGTGGGGAAAGATTTGACAAAGATTTAGAACTTCAAAATTATAAATTTTTTTACAAACTTTTTTCCGTTTGCTCCCTTAAAAAAAGGGGAAAAAATGGTTGTGTCACTTTAGAAAAGGCAAAAAAATTTTTCCCAAAAGACTTTATAGATGATAAAAAACTAGGCGAAAAATATGACTGGAGAATGACAAATGATATGTTGGTATGTCAAAATGGAAGGACAAAAAATCCGTTTATTTCTTGTCCCAAATTTTTATAAAGAGGATGCAGTCACAATCAATGAAAAAAAATAAAGATGGAAATTTCAAAAAAATTGTCCTTTTGGTTGTTGGTTCAAATAAAAAAATATGGGTGCCGTCGTTAAGGGGGACATGCTAAAAAAAACTACCTTTTTAGACAGAAAAAGCAAAAGTGGTCCACAGGATACTTTGGCACTTTGGTACTGGTGTCAACGCATACATTTTGTTTTTTAAAAAAAAAGCAGTGGTTCGACTCTCGTCAAGCAGTTTAGGGTAAATGTCTCTTCGGGGCAAATTCCCTCGGGGTGCCTTATAAAGAAAAAAAAGGGCGAAAATCATTAGAAACCGTAAATCTTTTTAAAAAAAATGTTATTGAAAAAAAGGGTAAGTCTTTCTCCCTGCCTTTTTTATGGAACTTTCAGACGATTCGCCCTATGCAGCACAAAAAAGGAAGCTCATAGAAGTATTTTCGTTTACGGGTTTTTGATGTAGGGTTATGCCTCAGTGACAAGAGAAATTGTTTTTCTTCATAGTGCCGATTCCTTTTTTGATGTGAAACTATAATTTTTTTTTTTATTTAAAAGTCTTTGTTTGGGGGTCCCCCTGGTTTATTTGGGGGAAGGCTATTAATTACGAATGAAAATGATGTTTTAACTTATTTAATTGCATTTTTTGGGGATATTAAAATGGGTATAAAAGTTTAAATAAAAATGTCATTTTTAAACTTGTAAGTATGGAAGTTGATAAGTAGTCTTCTATTTACCCAGAAAAATAAAAAGTGGGAGTATTTTTTTTATATTTCATTTCCTAAAAGAAAAAAAAAGGGATGAAAATTTTTATGAATATTTGTAGTAACCTATTCACAAACTTATTTATTTTAAAAAAATAATACCAAATAAAATACCAAAAAATTTAACATCTTAAACGCACGACGCACGCTACGCCACGAAGTGTGTCACGAACGATCGAACACGGTGAGCGTCATATGACGAAACGCGATGGAGTGGGGTGAGGGTATATCCCAGGAACGGTAAGGCCCAAAACAGCTATAATTATGTAGATTACGGTGGCGAAGCCGGGGGAAAAAGGGTGTACTACATAAAAGTAATACCCCAACCCTGTGTTCGCAAGTCGTTGTCGGGGTTTGGGGCCCCATGGATCTTTTGGAACATGCACTAAATTGCTGGTTATCGGCAACTCTTTTGGCTGCGTATGGAACGGGACCCGAAGCTAAGACGAACATAAGGCTTATCTCAAGGTGTTGCATACCGTCCCTGGATAAATCATCCTGTCCAAAAACAGGGTCTCCAACGGTGCCTCTGGGTGGGCGACCCTCAAATATCTAGAATTACTGCGTAATCCCGGGGGTCCGCCGTGGTAGACTATTACTTTCCAGCTCCAAACAAAAAACGGACAGAACCGCTTTCATAAGAAAAAAGTGACAAAAGGGGGGCTGACCGAAACGGATAAATCCGTTTCGAGTTCCCCCAAGGTCTAAACAGACAAAGGTGAGACGACCGAAAAAGGGGGAATCCGTTTCGGGGCCCCCCAAAGTCACAGGCGCCTGTTTCACGGGGAGGGGGTAATTCATCACGAACAAACAGGTGGTTGGAAAAATCCCTGAATCCCAAAAAGAAGGCGGACAGAACCCTTTTGTAAAAAAGGTTTTCCCGGCTTTAAAAGAAAACAGGAACCCTTTTCATGGGAGCCAAAAAAAGGGCCCCGAAGGAACTCTGGTAACAAGGACCTGGTAACTACCCACGTCCTAAACCAGAAGAGGAGGGCATGTCGGATCTAATCGTCTGCTCGTCATACTTTCCAGGAGACAGGGACAAGAAACATATTATGCTCTGTCCGGTAGCGACACGCGTAAAGGGGATGTAAGAACTCTCCAATCTAATATCGGATTTGTTGGAAGTCTGCTGCTGTTGGGAGAAACATAAAAAGGTGTGGCCCCAAATAGTTGGGGGTCGCGGTGGGGGGGAAAAAACCCCTTTAAAACCAAACCCTTTAAACCTAACCTATAGGTAATATCTATTTTATATCTAGTGTATTCATAAGGATGGAAACAAAATTTTTTTTT
Source organism: Listronotus oregonensis (assembly GCA_019359885.1). Lineage (NCBI taxonomy): Eukaryota > Metazoa > Arthropoda > Insecta > Coleoptera > Curculionidae > Listronotus > Listronotus oregonensis. The sequence goes on from JAHBCN010020321.1 coordinate 14,245, forward strand.
TTAAAATTAAAAAAAATAAAAAAATTTTTTAAAAATTGACCCTTTTTTTGCTTTTTTATGCACATTTTGTTTGAAAAATGGTTTGATTTTTTTCTCACAGGATCTTCTTCATTAACAACACTTTCTGGACAACAATAAAACCTTTATCTGGATATTTTTTAGTTTTTTATCCTTTAAAAAATGTTTACCGACATTATAGATAAAGAATAGAGAGTTTACTACGGATTTTTTTGCATATTTGGACTTATTACTATGAATACATTTTAAACCACTGAAAAATCTCTTAAAAATAGTATTAGAAGATTAAATATAAATATACTTTTTTAATTTAAACTATGGATGCACTGTAATGTTAAATATATTATTAACTATGATTATTGATATATAAACATCCTTAATCTATCTCTTCTCGAAAATCATTTCTTATTATAAAATAAAAACTGCCATTTAATTGACTTAAATTATATTCCTCATTAAATTAAAAAATATATTAAAAAAAAAAATGTACTAATTAAATTTTTAAAGTCTTTACACCAATTATATTAGGCATTTATTAAGTTTATATTTTTTATATATTTATATGTAAACAAAAAAAGTGAAAATTGCAAAAATTTTAGTTCTTTATTTAGTTTTCCTCTTATTTTGTATAAAAATTTTTACTATATGTAAAGGGAAAAAGTGTTTAAAAAAAATTTTGGTTTTCCCAAACAATCAATTTTTGATCCCCGGGTTTTCATAACCCATCTGGTAACGTATTGGCCCCAATATATATTGCCGCGTATCTTTATACCCTCGTATACTCTTAAATTTTGATGCACTAATAAATTTTAAACCAAATTCTATTCTGGGTTTAATTACATATTGAAAAAAAAGAGCCGTGTGCTAAAATTTAA
>JAHBCN010020322.1:0-15152 GCA_019359885.1 Listronotus oregonensis
AGATACATTATTCTGAGTGGTTACAATCCTCCTTTAACGTCCGGGGTCGGGGAATTTTAGTAACAGCAAGTGGTAAATTTCGTTTCCCGTCGGCAAATACGAACGGCAGACGGTTTAGGTCTAGAACGTCTGCTTTTCTTAATTTCACTTTTTTTTGTCATAGATTTATAATTGATTTAACAAACCACCGTAAATTATCACCTACGCCTTTTTTTAATTAAATCATTTTGTAAAAATGGGATGCTTTAGACTTTTTGGTAAGCTTTTCTTTTTTTTTTCCCAGTTGAGAAATTTTTTTTTTTCCACCCAACGGATTTTCTTCAGCGCTTGTTGGCAACAATTTTTCTTTTTCCCCTTTTTGTATACCTAGACGTTTTAATTTGGGACTTGTTTCATGATACTTAAATATTTTTAAACCCTTTTAAAAAAAATTATTACTTTTAAATTTCTTGTTAATTATAGTTATTTGTAACAAATCAATTTTTTTACTTAGCTAACACGTAAAAAGGGTAACATCATATGTAGTACGTCTGCTATGTCAAGTCAAACCGCTTCCGGAAACGAAAAGAAAGGCCCCCTGAATCTAGCCTCTGCCTTCGGGGAAAAATTCCGGGGGGTTTGCGAGTGCCGATCGCTCCGTCAATCCCCGAACTCTGCCCCCCGGGATTCCCCCTTTTTGGGCCGGTAGAAGGGAATCGACCGCACGTTTTTTTTCTGTCCCTTTTTTTTAAGCATTTCCTAAAAATCAACATCTCCTTTTTTAAAAAAAATTTTATGCAAAAAATTGGTTTCCAGCCCATATAGTGGTTGCGTTCACAGAACATAGTTTTTATTTATTTAAATTAGTTTATATTTAATATTATTTTAATTTCTGGATCTTAAAATACAATTTTTGTATAAATATTTTTGTGGCTACTATATAAAAAAAATAAGACGTGTTAAAAATGTAAAGAAATAATCATTGAGCCTGTTAATTTTATATAAAATTTTTTTTTGTTAGCTATTAGCTACGAAACATATTGCCACGCTATTTTTATGAAACCAAGTTCTGGCCAAAAATGTAAATGTAAATGTTTATTTAACCGTAAAAAGATTGGGGGAAAATTTCCCTGTGTTACCCCCCAAAGAAACTTTTTAAGATTTTTGTATTTCTCTATATTAATAAACATTTTATTTCAGAAATTTTGCAAACTTCAGGATAAATTTTTTTCCATAAAGCAGACATACATTTTTTTAAAAACCCTTTTTCTTAAAACTATCTTAAACTTTTTTTTAAAGTAGTCATATTATATTTAGTTTTATAACAAAACCATACTATGTTTAAAAGTAAATTGCTTATTTTTTTTAAAAAGCTTTTTATGATAAAGTAAAGATAATAACTGGTAGATTTTTCCATAAATATTTAATACCTATTTTTCCAAAAAAAAAAATTTTTTAAATTAGGGGAAACTGCCAAACTTCTGATTTTGTTTTGTTATATAATAAAAAGTATTAATACAAGTCATAGGCTAAAGTAAGGGTTATCTTTTTTAAAATAAACGGGTTTTTTTTTAAAAAAATAAATATTTTAAAATTTTACTTTGACAATAAGCACCGGGCCCGTCGGGTTTTTTTGGGGGAAACTACCCCTTTCCAGAAAACCCCGGATTAAACCCCGCAACCTCTATATCCCGAATTCCCAAAAATCTCTATCTATTGACAAAAAAATATAGGGGTATTCCTTTAAAAAATTTCCCCCTGCTATAACTTTTTTGTTTTAAATTTTTTTTGGATTAGATTATTGAATTTAAAAAAAAATCACCAATGGGTTTTAAAAATACGGAAAAATATAAAAAAAACCCTTTTTATTTAAAAAAATAACCCTTAAATTTTTTTGAAAAAGGACAATTTTTTTTTGATTACTTAAAAATGTACTATAAAAAAATTTAATTTTAAAATCCGACAGCTTTATAAACAAAAAAAAAAATTGTTTGAATAATTAGTAAAATTTTTAAAATTTTAAAAATTTGACTAGAGCTCTTTATTTTTTTCACTGATCTTAAAAAAACCCTTTAAAAAATATGATGGGGTATGGAACTTCTTTGATATCTGGGTTTTTTTAAAAATGGGTATATGGGGAATCTTATGGCAGATTTTAAAAAATTTAATATGGCAGCGTTAAAATGGTGGATATATTTTTAAAAATTTCTTTATTTAAGCAAGAATTGTGTCGGAAAATCTTTGAAAAAATGCATGGTGTGTTTTTGTCAAGTTTAAAAATCATATCCCAGCTCTAGTTTTTTTTATCATTTATTTATTTTTAACTTAAGAGTGATTTACGCTACACCTTGGGGTCGGGCGAAGGACGCGGAGACGGTGGGCGGGACAAACAAACCTCACACCCCCTTTTTTATAACCCATTAAAAATATTATATTTTATTTGGGGTTTTTCAAATGCGGTGTATTGTCGATGTTGTTTCCGATTGCAAACCTACAGAAAATTTTTTGGGGGAACTATTTTCACTTAATTACATAAATTATACCCGGGGAAGGGGGGGGTAAAAACCCTCTGAACGAATTTTAAATATGGTGAGTTAAGAGAAAATAGTGTCTAAACATAACCGATTTTGGGTAAATTTTTCCCAAAAATTTTAAAAAAATAAACCCAAAATTTTAAAAAAAATATTACGAAAACCCCAGTTTAAGTGTTGGTTTTCATATATTTTTTTAAAATTTCGATAACTTACCGTTTAATTTTCCCCCCAACCCCCCAAATTGGATCCAATATTCGCGGCGCAATTTACTCTTAAAAAAGTTATTTTAATTCTTTTCCTAAATTATCTTTTGTATAAAAAAGTTTCATATATCACTGTTAATATTTATTGCAGCCTGAAAAATTTTTTCAAGTCCCCCAGTAACTATGAAAAAAAAACAAATATCACCATAAATTTTATCTTTTAATTATTCCCCTTTCCCCAAATTGGAAATATATATTCTTCCATGAGATTTTTAATACATCTCTTATAAAAATAAAGAGAACTGGTCAAAGGGGTTTTTTAATTTAAAACTTTTTCGGTTTGATAATTTTTAGTTATATTAATAAATTTTTTAAAGTTTGTAAAAATACCAAAATGTAAAGTATTATTTCTAGTCATTTTTGTATTTATAATAAGAAAAAGTTTAATAAAACAGTTGGTTTAATAGTTATATTGATATGTACCTAGCTTCCTAATTTAATAAACATGTTATAGAACAACGAAAAAAATTGAGGTATAATGCTTAACCACCTTTCCTATGACATGCATTTCCAAAAAATTCGGGGGATTTTCAGCAAAAAAAAATATCCTAGAGGCGAAATATATTCATTGGCATAATACTGCTATGGGAAAAAAAGAAAAGTTCCCCAACGTGAGTGGGTAAGCTAGATTCATTAGTATCTTTTACACAAAAATTTAGGGGGTCGATAATCCTGGTTAGGTTAAATTGTAAAGTTTTTTTTCTTTGGGGGGCAGCTTTGTTTGCCCTTTTTCATAAAATTTAAAAAATAAATAAATTTTTTTATCAAAATCAAGAAACCCCAAAATCTGCGGTGATAAATAATGTACAAAAAAACATGTTGGTTAAATTAATTTAAGAGAACTCTAAAAATAAAACTGGCAGATTTGATGCAGATTTGGTTTAAAAAAAGATAAAAAAAGACCCCAAAAAAATTTCATTTAAAAATTAAAAATTTTTGGGGAAAAAGGAAAAAAAAAGCATCTTCTACACCCCCGACCATTTTATAAACCAGAAAGTATCTATCATCGTCCACTTTTTTCCATCACTATTTACTTGCCCCGTTTTTCTTAAAAAGGGGAAAAATCACAAAAATCACGTTTTTCCCTAAAAGCATTAAAAATGCAAACCCCCAATTTAAAAGGTAAATAACCTAAAAAAACTTCTTTAAGCTTTTCCTATGACATGTTTCCATTCTCTCAAATTTTCCCAAAAAATGTGATACACCAAATTCTAAAGAAGTGGTCTCTCAGCATAGGCGTGCGCAGGGTAAAGCGGGTTTTGGGGTCCCGGGGAAAAAATAATAATGCGCGGGGGCCATCAAACAGCCCGAAGAAGCTGAAAAACCTGGTTGGGGCCCCCTTTATGGACGTCCCCCAATGGGGGTCGGCTAGTAAAATGGCGACGGTTCCCCCGAACTACGGGCTGACGTCGGGGAAAATGTTCCCAGAGACTGAAGGCTTCTTATTTTTTAAAAGGAGCAGGTTATTCCGACGGGGAAACTATCTATCTGAAGCATATCGTTAGAGACCCGTTTAAAAAACGATCGATGCAGTTATGGATGTAAAAAATTTGGGGACAATCCAGCATATAACGGGGGTTCCAAGCATTTCAGCATCAGAGTATAAGGAAAGACACTTAAAGCCAAGAACTCCATCAACAATTGGCAAAAATAAACCTTTTACAGAATGAAAAAACCCCCTTCTATAAGTATACTCCGGAACCTATTCTCGAAAACAATTAATTTAAATTGTACTGGGACAGAACTGTCCCACAGACCAAACTGTTGCTCACGATAGACCAGATATTGTATTGGTGGATAAAGTTGGGAGGGGGAAAAAACACTGATCTATGTTTACTGAACAACAACAACATCGGGGGGAAAAACAATGAAAAAAATTTCCAAAAAAGAAACCTAGAAACACAAATAAAAAAGACAGTGGGGGGAAAAATAACGTCCCCAAAGATCCCCATGGGGTTTTAAAAAAATGGCATTGTACCAAAAACTCTTTTACAAAACATCAAGGGAACCTCGAGTGAACATCTGTATAAGGCTATGCAAAAAAAAGCTACTTGCGACCGCTCGGACTGTCCCCAAATTTTTGGGGGTTGGGGAACGTAAGAGAATCTAGAGCCCAATTCTTTTAATATCTGAAGATATCTGGGAATTAGTGCATTTCCCCTTTTAAGTCAAAGCCTTTTTGGGTTGAAATCCAAAATTTTTAAAAAGAAAAATTAAAAAAATGACCAACAATATATCGATATTAATACATTGTTATTAATAAAATTAATTAATAACAAATTAATAAGAATAAATTCTTAGGAATGTTTGGTAAATATTTATAAATAATAAAAACCGAGTACATTATATATTATTTATAATAAAATTTTCTTCTTTCATAAGATACAATTTTTTAAAATTCGTTTATACAGTACTTATATCAATATTTGGGGCCCCCAATTCCAGGAACCGGAAATTTCTAAATGTTCGGGTATTTGGATCTTAATTTTGATTTTAATACTCTTTTTTCGAAAGGTGCGTTCCTGAATTTTTAAATCGGAATAAAAAATAATAATTTTCATATTTTAAATACAGTAATCTTTTTCAGACAAATTGGGGTGCCACGGCACCCCGCACCCAAAAGGCACCCACTGTGCGCACGCCTATGTCCCTCAGCTAGGTTCAAGAATAAGTATTAAGCTAAAACACACACGAAGTGATAGGTGATTTCTCTCGATACGATTATTCCCACAATTCGAAAATAGACGTCCTGATGTTTTAACCCGCCCCAAAAACCCCTTTGGCAACTTGTTGATTCCCGTAAACTGTCCATTTACTGGATCGGTAATATATTCTCAAAACAAATAAATATCATTATAATTTTTAAAATAACTACCGGTGTGGTAACAGACTAGCTTTAAAAAAAAAATAAAAGCGGCCAAAAAAGAAAAAAACAACCACTAAAAAATCATATACATTAAGTAATATGTACAAACTTTTCACAAAATTTACTTTACAAACTTCTGGTTTTATTAAGAAATAGGTTTAGCAGCCAAACCGTGGAACTTTATCGTTTTGCCCTCATAAAAACGAACTGTTTTACTTTTTTTTTTTAAATACATAAATTTTCGTTACTGTTCCTTAAAATAAATGAATAAATTATTATATATGTATATTGCCATTAATTTTATTCTTTTTAGAATGTCCTTAGGAACCATCTGTATAAGTCTAAATCTCAAATTACCTACTTTGCGACATTCATCATTTTTTCCCGCCCGACACATTGTTCTAAAATAGGAATCTTAGAGGGTAACCCAGTGTATTATTAGTTACTAAGCAAGGTTTTTGGGAAAAAAGAAACTTTTTTCTTACTGGTTCTATAGCCTTTTGGGCCGCTGAATCCGCGCCAGGCATGAGTTTCACAACGAAATTGTATAAAACCTCATATATTTTTTTAATAACTATGACACCAAATTAAAGGAGACAAAACTCCCCACAAATCGTATAATACCTCGAAAGTCTGGAACAATCCATAACGTCGTTAGATCGTGTTGAAAAAATGGAATTTTTTGGCTTTTCCTAAAAAAGTAAAAACATTATTCTAAGTGCGGCTGGTGCCCTACTATCAAATTCGCCCTCAAAATCAATTATTTTTATGATTACCAGGTATGTCCTGGAAACATTTAAGAATTGGAATGAAGAGACTTTTTTTTTGTGCAATTTTATTTAAAAAAACCTAACAGAGCGATTTCGGTAAAACCATCATCAGTGCTATTTTGTCCCTCAAACTGGATTGCAATTTGAGCCAACAAAACATGTAGAGCGCTTTAGTAAACTATACATTATAACACAAAATAAAATAAAATCAAACAACATTAATATATTTCACCCTTATTAAAGGTGAATTTTTAAAAAAATATACCATTTTGTGGAAAGACCGAACATGTGATTGGCTCAAATTGCTGGCTCAAACTTGACGACGAATAGCATTGATGGTTTTACCGAAAGCGCTCTGCTAGGATTTTTAAATAAAATTTGGAAATACAAAGTCTCTTCATTCCCAAACTTAAAACACGCCAAAAACCAAGTTTCATTTAAGGAATTGGCAACCGTGAGGCGGTCCCATAGTTTACCGGCCTTCTAGCTCAAACGAAATCGTACAACTTTTAATTTAAGGGGTTGGGTTTGATAAAGGAAACATAGTGGAAAATATTTTTATTTTCATTAAAAAAAAAAAAACACCTTTGAAAAAATCTTATTCATTCGTCACCTTCATCTGCAAAATTATTACCGAAAACAACGAGAATAGAGTTTAGATAGCTATAATAGAAACAATGTCGTTCTTGATTATGAACCATTACCAGGTATGTCCTGGTTACATTTAAAAGGGATTGGCAACCGTGAGCGAGGTCTATGGGTCAACGAGCCATCAAATCAAACAAATCAACAACTTTTAATTTAAAGGGGAATAGGGTTTGATAAAAGAAAAATATTTTAAACATTTTTATTTAAAAAAAAAACACCCTCTTTTAAAAACCATTCATTTGTCATCCTCATCTGCAAAATTATCACCGAAAACAACGGAATGGAGACTTTAGAAGCTATAAAAAGAAAAAATTCGTTAATTTCATTATGGTTCCAGGTATGTCCTGGTTAAATTTAAGGGATTGGCAACCGTGAGTGAGGTCTATTGGTCGACTAGCTTTCTAGCTCAAACGAAATAGTACAAATTTTAATTGAAGGAGAATGGGGTTTTGATAAAAGGAAACTGGGGAAAACATTTTTATATACATAAAAAAAGCAAAAACACCCTTTTTTAAAAATTTTCCTATTCATTCGTCATCCTCATCTGCAAAATTATCACCGAAAACAACGAGAATGGAGACTTTAGATAGCTATAATAGAAGCAATGCCGTTCATGAGAATTATGGACAAAATTTAGTATGTCTTTGCATAATGAACTTTAATAATATAAAAAAAAGATAGAACCAAAAATAAGAGAAGAAGAACAAAAAGTCATTACCTGCATAAAGCTCAGAATTGCGTTCGCAGATAATCCGTTTAGAAGGGCCAGGCTGTATATCGGCAACGACATAATATTTTTTTTTATTCCTTTTTGGTCAGTGGACTGTTGAGCTCTTAAAGAGGATAGGTTGGTCTTTCCACTGAAAAAATATAATTATAACATTTTGATCTTGCAAGTACAGAAGAATCCTTCCCATAATGCCAACCCAGCAACACAGTTTAGGGTATTTTACCAAGTACTGCAGTGGCTGGGGAATATTCAACCACCTAAGCGGTGGAGGTGAAAAGTTATTAAAGGCAACTTGCTCCTATCCGACCCTTTGAGCCTAAAGCCTTAGACAAGCTTTTTGAAAGATATTACCTGCAAGTACCAGGTTTGCATGGGCAATTGCGGATGCAGAGGGGTTGGATTATACTGCTCCAGATAGTGTCTGAATAGTAAAGGAAGGTGCTCCAATATGGAAATACTGCTCAGTGATGACGATAAAGACATTTCACCTGATAAGATCAAAGGTAATTAATTATACTATTACAAGTAATTTTTATTCTAACCTAGTATATGTCACTGTAAATTGGGAACTATACTTGCATAGATAAAAATGTCATAATTATATTTTTTCCAGTGAAGAGAACAGCGTCTATCCTTCAAGAGCTCGAAGAGTCCACCACCAGAAAGGACCAAAGAAAACATTTCGTCGCGGATATACAGCCTGGTCCTTCTAAACGAATCTCTGCAAACGCAATTCTAAGCTTCATTACTTCTTCTTCTTCCCTTATTTTCGGTTTTATCTTTTTTTTTTTTTATAATATTAAAGTATACTGTGCAAAGACATACTAAATTTTGTCCATTATGAACATGAACGACATTGCTTCTATTATAGTTATCTAAAGTTTCCATTCTCGTTGTTTTAGGTGATAATTTTGCAGATAAGGACGACGAATGAACATGAATTTAAAAAAAAAAGAGTTTTTGATTTTAGAGGTGTATTAATTTGATAGTAGGGCTCACCTAGAATAATGTTTTTACCTTTTTAGCAAAAAGTCAAAAAATTCCATCTAACGACGTTATGGATTGTTCAAGACATTCGAGTTATTATACGTATTTGTAGAAGATTTTGTCTCCTTTAATTAGGTGTATCATAGTTATTATTAAAAAACGCTTATTTTCGGGTTATAGTTAAAAAACTAAAAAAGGTGACGAAAATATGAGGTTTTCTGCAATTTCGTTGTGAAGCTCATGCCTGGCCAGGTGGCAAACCTCAGATTCGGATTCAGCAGCCTAAAAAACATAAAGAACCTGTGGAAAAAAACTTCTACATTTTTTTTTTCCTAGAAACGTCGTTTCTGAACCTTGGATGACTAAACTATATAATGATAAAATAATTTGGGTAATCATAATTTTCTGTAAAGCTATGTAATTTTATCCTGAACTTTTAAAAAATGTATATTAACAATAAAAAACTGATAATCCTATGAATTTTTTAATAAAATGTGGAGCAAGTTAGTATAATATATAAGAAGGTAAGAAGTGTCTCAAGACTGTAGTTAATCTCGAAGCTGCTCATTCCAGTAAACAACCAAATCATTGGACATCTTTTCCGTTGTATACCTACTACTATTTACAAAACGGTTGCAAATATAAAGCATATTGAGTCAAAATATTAGTATTTTTTATATACAATATTAAAAATTAAAAATTGCCGAGCATTTAATATTTTCATTATTTTTAGGTTAAGCAAAAATTATCTTTAACGCTAAATACCTTTTCAATGTTACTTTTCTACTAGTGTTTGGTGTTATTTTTGTTTTATTTTTTTTTCCCTCTAAAGTAATGCTTTACTTTAGAGGGAAGAGAGTTACTTTTATAGGGTGTTATTAAGATATTATACAGTTCTGTCATTTCGCCCTAAATATTTTCCTAAAATAGAAACAAAACAAAAACACATTAGTTTAGATACACTAAACAGGAAAAGTTTAGTATTATATTTGATAAGTTTTATTAGTCACCTCTTCACTTCCAGCTTACCTCATGTCAAATTTACCCCCATGGTTTGACACATTATTGCAAACGTCACACAGTGTGTTATCCCACCGTAGAAGAAACAACTTTGAAATTCGTGGACGTGGAAGCGAGTTAAAGCAATAATGTGTGTTAATAGTAAAGAGTTCATCGAGTTTGAATCGTCGGTATTGACGAGACAATGATAAAGACTGTTTTAAAATTCCTCTTAGACTAATATCAGGGCATTCGTTCCATTGATATTTTCTGTGGTACCTAATGCAATAAAACGGGGCAATAATAAGAGTTTTTAAAACTTTAGAACTACTTAAATATTATTGTTAGGATTATCCTTTTACGTCGTCAGCGTCAGTTGAATATTAAAAAATGTGGATTTTGAAATGGTGTTTACTCTAGCCGAAAGAACAGAAATAATTTTCCTTGGTGGGGCTGGAGATTGATGCGCGCGTAAAACCGCCAGAATGTTCAATGAAGGATCAAGATAAAAACGTAAAGCATAAATATGTTATGGAATTAGTGCGTAAGTTTAAAGTTAGTGGATGTGTATGCAACAAGAAAACAAGAATAGTTAGGGTTGTAGATGAGGCCTTCAAATTATACTGGTGGAGTTCGTAATAGATCCAACGTTGTCTATTCCGAAAATCTTTAACTGACCAATTTTTCTACCGGTTCCGCGCATAGAGTTTTAAAACATAAACTTTCTTTTTAAAAAAGATTAGTTAGTAGATTTTGGGATAATAAAAATCTTGCACCTATTTAAGGAAGGTCATAATCAATTCCCAGAAAAGACAACGTTTGGGCAGGTATTTATAAAAACAAAATTATTGATCCATTTCTTTTTTGAAAAAAATTTAACTGTGCTATAAAATTCAGTGAAAATAATTTGCATTTCCAGAAAGATGGAGCTTCCCTTACCATGCTTTAGCAGTTTGAATAGCAGGCAGATGGATTAGTAGATAAGTTGCAATAAAATGGTTCGCACGGTCTCCAGACTTAACCTTTTAGATGCTTTCCTTAAGAGTATGGAATTCCACTGCAAATGTTTAAGAAGTTAAAAATATATTTACTGGAATGGGAAGTATTACCAAATAAACTTACGGCATTTTAAAACAGACTTTATTATTGCCTTGCCAATTATGGCGCACATTTTAACCATTTGATCCCATTAATTATTCAAACTTAATAAACTCCTTATTATTAACACATATTATATTTTCTTCCAACTCGCTTCTACGTCCATCTATTTTAGGGTTCTTGATACGGTTGGATAGCGAATTGGGTTTTTTTTTTGGTTTTTAGAAAGATATTTAAGGTGGTCCGTTTTGAAATAAAAAGCACTATATGATATAGGTTTATGTAGCTTGATAATACCGCACCTTCAATATTCAAATATACCTAATACAATCAAAAAACACAATTTCAAATATTAATTCAAATAAAAGGAATAAAATGAATGGAATGAATTCAATTCGCACACCAGATCTACAGCTTAGTTCAGATAACGGAAAAGTTGTGCATTGTGGTATATTATATATAACAAATAGTTTTAAAGATATTCGTACGTTATTAATGTGGCAGGTAAAAATTAAAAGAACTTTTTACAATTACTTGCTTTTTTTTTTTGTTTTGATGGGTAGTCTTTGGTTTTCTTCAACACTTACACGGGGTGTTTTTTTTTAATATAAATTTGGTATTATATTACTTCATCTAATCCTAACTAAATATTCGTATTTAGCAAAAGATATAAATTGTTGCGATAGAGTGTAATGAGGAAAAGGGGAATGGAGAATAACATGTTTTCTTAAATTTGTTTATATTAAGTACGGTTATGTTAAGTACGGTATTTTTTGAAAATACGATTATACTTCGATGGCGATTTTAAAGAAAAAGTGTCAGTAAAAGCTTTTTTAGTTTCCATGTTTATTTAAAATAGGGTTGTAGGAAATTATCTCTTACATTTTACAGGATCTCGACTGTAAAACTAATTTTTTAAACACTCGTACAGATTACTAAATTAAGTATATCTACTCTAACAAACATTACTTAACGCAATCTTATCAAAAACCTCAAGATAAACCGACTAGACGAACCTTCGTGGTATGCGAAAATCACGCTTAACTCCTCTTCGGATTAAATCGTTCAAAATATCTGTTCTGTGTTTTAAGGTTATTGCAAAAACACTACACGGTGTTTTCCTAAATTAAACACTTTACAAAATCCTTAAATCATATCACCCAATAATAAACTTCTTAAACCTAAGTACTTAATATAAACAACTAACAATTATTCATTTTTTTTTTGCAAAATATTTTTGTTGGTCAGCGGTGCAGCCAGATTGTGGGAAAAAAGTACTCTCTCCATGCAACACGCTAGCGACGCACACAATGTAAGCGGTGCGCGCGGTGTAATCGGGACACCGAAAGGAGCCGAGCGATGCCAAAGTCAGCCAAAGTCTTCCCCCAGATAAAGAAGAAGTTTTCTCCCACCAAGCGACGCAAAAAGGTAAGGCAAAGCGCCCACAGAAGTGGTAGTGGTTTATGGCGTGGCAGCGGTGTGGCACCGGCCTGGCAGAGGCGTGGTGTTTTAAACGCCTACTAAAGTGGCAGAGAAGCAGGACACAAATTGCAAGTTTTAGTCAGTAATGTTAAAATGTCGTCTTCAAAAGGACGAAGGACGATTTCAGTTCTTTTACCGAATGTCAAAAGACTGTTTTACTCGGCACAACATAATAAAACCAAAAATAACTAAAAAAAAATACAAATTGGAGGAAAAAAGTTAGTCAGAAGAGCGATTAATAATAACTCCTGGGTAAAAATTTAATAATAGTGTATTTTTAAAAAAAAATCAAAAAATAATTGTTAAAAATCAGTCATTAATGAAACATATACTTAATAATATTAACACAACACAAGACAAGCCGAAAAACTAATTAAATAAGCAGACTTGCGGCTTCTAATCAAAAATAGTTGTATTTACAATCAGTTCCATGTGATCTTTGTAGTGGATGGTATGATCAATTATTTTTTTTGGTGATGGATTTGGGGGATGCGACAGTAATCGGGGAATAAACTTCTTGTATAGAAAGAGGGGTTTTAGGACCATTTACTAAGCGGTAAAACCATTGCTGAACACTTGAATTTGATGTCTGATTTCCTCAAAATCTCTACAGCTAAAATCAAATTAATTTTAAATTTTGTTTTTTAAAAGTTGGTCATTTTTCAGTGGAGCACCTTATTAGGATTGCCCTATCCGGATCCTCAGTATTTTTTCGGCATTTTTGCTTTGTTTTTTTCTTTTGAAAATATTTAAAGCACTTAAGTGCACTTCTGCAGAAAGGGTATTTTATTGTTTCTTTCTTCTTTTTTTTGATACGTGGACAGCTTCTAAACAACTTATTTCCGCGTATTCATAGGTGTCAGTTCCACCGCATCTAATTCACTGTCAGACTTACTGGAATCAATTTCATTTTCATTGCTTTTTCTTGGAAACTGTTCAATATTCCCCAACGATTTTTTCGATTTTGTGAATGGTTGTAAAAAATGTAAATGTTCATTAGCTAGAAAAGGGTTTGATCGGTTTTGATGAGGACCCCGACGGAACTTTTTAAATTAAATATTTTGTAAAATTTTTCCCGGATATTTTCCCATCGTTCTTTGCAATCATTTACTGAAACAAAAAATGGTTACGAAGGGTTATAGCCATCAAAATAAAAATAAAAATAAAAACACAATGTGGAAACTTTTTTGTTAAAGTTTTTCCTTTGTTTATTTCAAATATTTTACGGGCTGTTCTTTCAAGTCCTTACAATTTTATTTTTTAAAGGAATATAAAAAACAAATTGCTTATACCACAGCCAAGATATTATGAAAAACTCTACAGCCAGAGTTTTTACCAAAACCGACTAGGGAAAAATGGTTTTCATACTCTATGGAATTTACCTATTTGTATTGGAAGCATTGATGGTAAGCACATTTGGATAAAAAAGGACCGCCAAATTCAGGATCTGCATACCACAACTAAAAAGGTTATTTCTCTATAGTGCTGAAAACTTTGTCGGCCAGATGGATTATTTTTACTGTAGATGTGGGTGAATTGGAAACAGCGATGGACATCGTTAAGGAAAATAAATTTGGGGAAATCTCTGGTTCAAGGAGAACAATATCCAGATCCAACTCCTCTACCTGGTGAAAAATGAAAACATTGGCCTTTCCCTACTCTTTGTAGGTGACGAAGCATTTCCGCTTAGGAACGTCTAATGAAACCATTTTGGGACAACTTCCAACCAAAGAAATATTATCTTAAAATTTTCGGGAGGAAATCAAGAATCGCCTTTGGTATTTAAGTACTAAATTGGAATATTACAAACCCCCCATCTGTATGAAAACAAAGGATTGATATAATAATTCTAGCACTATGTACTTTACATAATTTTATTCGTCTTCACGATGGCCTGTTTCCCACCCCAAACAACCAAATTTTTAAGCAATAGTTGGTCAGGATTTACAAGAAAAAAAAAACGTTCCACAAAATTTAAGACGTCGGCTTTTTAACCCAGTTTTTAAACATTTCTCAATTTAAAATCAAAGGTTATTCAATTTTTGATCACTATTTTCACTCACACTAACAGTACCATGTTATCTAACTTTCACTTTTTCTGAGTTGTAACTATAACTATTGCTTATTTTTTATAAATTATTGGACAAAAAAATTACCTGTTTCCTTAATTGTTTCTATTGCAATAATCCGATGGATTATAATCATACAAACATGGTTTTTATTCAATTTAAAAATTTTTAAAAATGAATATTTTTCCAAATCCTCCCTCATTTTTTCCCCGAAAACTAGAAAACAATCAAGCAAGGAACGTCGACTGGCACCCTTTCTGACCTTCCCGCCATATCAGTGTGCGTTGCTTCCCTTCATTTTTTATGGTTCTATTGCCCCTAGTCAGAACCACGCCGCTACATGGCTTCCGCCACTTCTGTTGGCGCTGGGCCAATCTTTTCTACGTTCGTGGTAGGGAAAACTTTCCAATTTGGTGGGAAACTTGGCATCTTTGGCTTTATTTGGTTTCCCAAACAGGAGGAAGTACTTTTTCACAACCTGGGTGCACTGTTAGTCAGTGCAAATTTTAGGTTAACCGTTAGGCAATTAAGGCTTCTCTGAAATTTTAAAAATATAAAATATGGTAACAAGTTTTGGTTTCTTGTATGCCCAATGGTTTTTACTCTATTGGCAAAGATTAAAGCTTTAAAAAACTGATTAAAGCTTTAAAAGCTTGGAATCCCATTGTTTTAAAACTTTCTCCGTTGTACACATTACGAAAAAAAAAATATAATCACTTTTTAACGG
>JAHBCN010020323.1:0-15190 GCA_019359885.1 Listronotus oregonensis
CCAATGCGCAGGTATATATAGATCTACTACAGAATATCATGCTTCCTTCTGTACTTTTTTTCGGACAGAAATTTTTTTTTTGGGGTAAGTGTCCCGTTCATACGGCCCGGCAAGTCGGAATGGATGGAAGAGCAGCGTTTCAGGGTTTTACCGTGACCCGCACGTAGCCGGGGAAATGGAAAATGTTTGGGGCTTTTTATTAAAAAAAATAAATAGAAAAAATGAGTTTAGTCGCAAAAAAAAAACAAATTTTGGGTAAAATTGTAGAGACGGGAATTAGTTACGGGAAACCGACTACGCAGGGGAGGGTCCATTGATGCCTGGAAGGATCATTAAAAAAAACGGGGACGCAATAAAATACTAAATTTGTTTAAAAGGATATTTAGTTTTTTTAAAAATTTATTAAATTGTTAATTAATTTATTAATTTGTTTTTTTTTATAATATATAAAATTTTCGTTTCCTTTTTTGCTTTTTTATAGTAATTAAAAAAAAAACAAGGTAAAAAAGGGTTTTAAAAAAAAATAGAAAAAAAGAAAAAATTTAACAAATTTTTGCCGAAGATTTAATGGCCGTCACTGGATATTATTCGCCCGAAAAATCCTTTCATTGTTCGTTTTGAAATTCCAGACTTGGCTTCTTTGTCGCCTCGTCCGTAAACATCTCACTCAAACTGTAAAAGTTAATTTTCCGGACTTATAGTGTAAATATCTATTAGCATTATTTCTACAAACCTGCAAAAAAATTCTTATAATTTTTAGAAAATTAAGGCTCGAATTTTGACGTGTTTAAACGTTAAAATAACATTGCTTTATTAAAATTTGTTTCTAGTGATTAATGATTTACATAACCCGCTTGGCTACACTTCTCTAATAAATTCTTTAGTCACAAGATTTTCGCGACACGTGTGAGGTTTTGAATTATTCAATTTGTTTTAGTTGTTATTTTTTCTTCAATAATAATAATAATTGGCGAAGGTCATCTTTATGAGTTATAAATTCACGGGTGAAATAAAATTAAAAAAATATTTGAACCGAAGTTTGTGTAATAAAATAATATTCCAACTGTTTGAGATAACCAATTTTTTTTTGAAGCAATACATATATACACTGACCGTCAAAAAGTTAAAAAAAAATTTCGCCATCACCTCTACTTATCCATTAACCTAAAAATTGATATTGACATTCAGCCCATGGGCGTCGGTTGGGGAAATAGTTATAAAAATTAAATTAATATATCAAAATTCAGGTTGGTTTTGTGTAATATCCAGTAGTTTCTGAATTTAAATCGATTCAAAATACATTTACGAAAATATTTTTCGACGTTTGGATATCGTTTGTAACAAGGTGTCATCCGGAAGTGGCTTTTTATTATCCCTTAATTTCTAGCCAATTATGCAAGCTTATATAGGCTTTTCCTTAGATTAAAGTATGCACGTCAAAATTCACTAGTCCACAAATGTTTCAGTTCACCCTCTCTGTAAACCACGAAACGACAAATAAACACCATATACCAAACTACAATACAATATACCTTATTTTTTTAGCAGGAATTCGATAAAAAACGGTATTCTTGGAAAAACTTTATCATTATAACTATTTTTGAGAAGCGAATACAGTTATTGCTTTTACTTAGTTTTTACTCAGTGTTCTTGTTTTCTCGTCATATGTTTGAAATATTTTAAAATAATTCACAGACAATTATTTTTTGTTCTCTTGAACAAGCTCTTCTTAGTCCGAGAGCTGGTGAACAATTTTGAGTAAGTTCTTGAGGCTCTTTAAAAATGTGTGTTATTGCCCTTGAATTTCTAAACATAAAAGTCAAGGTCTGGCTGAAGGGTAGCAGCCCCTACCAACCCTTGAATTAAAAAAATTCAAGAGCTGACACGGGGCAGCTACCTTCTAGCCAGACCTTGACTTTTATGTTTAGGGGTCCTTCAAGGACAACAACACAAATTTTCAAAGTGCCTCAAGAACCTACTTCAAATTGTTCACCAGCACACCTACTATCTGTTCAAGCCATGTTAAATATTCTTTTGAAGAAGTATACAGGGGCTTATCAAAAAATATCTTTTGGTACTGTCAAAAATCAGCATCGAGAGGTTATATATAGAGAACGTAGATCACAGAATGTTATAAAAAAATTAAAATTCGATATTGTGGCGCTAACAAAGCTAACAGATGGAAAACTGTAAATTCATTTATTAACATTTTCTGGGTACAGGTATTTTGGTTAACAATGTGTCGCCGACTTTAAAAAGTGTACACCTGGAAAAGATGTTAAATTTTAGGTTATATTTTGTACTCTTTACCGTACCTTTCAAAGTTAGTATTTATTTTACAACAACTATTAAATTTTCCATTATTAGATCTTAAAATTTGAATATAGTTCTAAAATTTTTTAGGCCAAAAATATATACTTATAGTGTCCATCATATTTTTTATTTTGGTCCGTCCGGACCTGCATGGATTTTTTGCTAATTTTATTTTCAGCTGGCTTTAAACTAATTTTGTTCTGTGATTGTCTTTTTTACTCATTATAATACTAACATTTGTCTTTCGTCTTTAGATATACAGAGTGTCAAATTGAAAACTTTTAATTGTAAATGTCTCGAAAAATAAAACAGTTGAAAAATAATATTTGGACATACACATATCTTATACAATTGGGGGAACTAGAATCACTATACTTTAGTCAAGGGGTGAGCCATCCCCTAGGCACCCCACACCCCAACTTTAAAATTTCAGATGACATCACTCCTTATGCGGTGCCTTGAATCAAGAGTCTTATTGAGTTTTATCCATCTGCACAATATTTTTGTTTTCTTTTAATACAGGGGTAAAAAACATAATTTCAGTAAAACAAACTGTCTTGTATAAAAATGCTATTATGTTATTTGATAAGACGCTAAAAATACATTCCATTTTGTTATATTTGAGTTTCGTTCTAACAATTTGAAACGCGTCCAATAGATCTGCATTTTTAAAAAAAATACGTGGCCGTTTACATAAACCACAGACAGAACAAAGTGTCAAATTTTCTTCAAACTACACTGCTCAAAAAAATTAACGAAACACTTTTTTAAAAACTCGAAAAAAATTGCATTTACACAAAAAGGTTATCTAACTTAAATTAAAGGTCTTGTAAAAATACATAGTTTATGTCATATAAAATTTCTTGTAGCTTTTATAGGTTTTGAGATATTGACGTTTTAAATTTTAAAAATAATGGTTAATTTCTTAAAAACTATAACAACAAAAAAACTGGAACAAAAAATACAGCTTTCTAAATTGTCTATATAGAAAGTTATATAAATATTTTTGATAAGATGAACAGTAAAGAAGTTATATTTTTGACACTTTGTTTTTTGTACCTTTAGTAATTTGTAAGTTTTTTCTTAGGAATAAATGATTATTCAAATGACACAATCTTTAATTTCTGGTGAGAAAATGAGTATTTTTTAAAATATGTAAGCTTGATCTGAATGTAGTAAGCGCCTTAAAAGTTACAAATGGACTAAGAGGTGTTCCGTCAATTTTTTAAGCAGTGTCATAAATGTCAAAATTAGATAGCTGTCTTTTTATCCGCAATGACATTAATATGATTTTGTGGATTTCGAAAATACAGGGTGTGTCCTACAGAAGGTGTTAATTTGTTTTTGGAATTTCAAAGTTTGGACATGCAGGATCAATTCATAGGGGTCGAAAATCCCCTACCCCAAAATGGAATGCATTTTAAAAATCTAATATAATAAAATAGCATTTTATTAATAAACAGTTCGTTTTACTCGAATTATGTTTTTTTTTATAAATTTGTATATTAAATTTTAAAAAATAGTATGCAGAGAAATACCACCTAATAGCCTTGTTTATACAGGGGCAGAAGCAGTGATCCGCTGCTCAAATAGTGGTGGGTAGAGTAAAAAAAATAAATTTTCATACGGAGCGAACTTTTTGGCGAAAATCACTTTTTTGCTCATATCTCCTTTATATTATATTTTATTAAAAATATGTATATACCCTTTTTTATAGAGCTTATTAAGAGGCACATTTTTTGTTTTATACATTTTTTGTAGCTCTTCCTGTTTTTGAGATATTTGTGTTTTAATTTTAAATTTAAATTGTTAATATCTCAAAAACTAAAAGACTTACAAAACATTTTAATAATCAAAAATTACGTGGTTTTATTGAACTATCAATTTTAGTTATATAACTTTTTTTCTTGAAACCAATAGTTTTCGAGTTATATTGAAAAAATCGATTTTTCCTAGGTGAAAATTTTCAATAAAATTGAATTTTTTAAAATTTTATTTTTTTGCAATTTTTATTAATTTTATGATAAATAATGGTTTGCTTATATACTTTTTAATGTAAAGTCAATAAAGACGTCACATAATTTTTTTTTAAATTTATTATTTTTTACTTTTTTTGCCTCTATCTCAAAAACTATCAGACTTAGCAAAAAAACATCAAAGTCCTTATTTGCTTAAAATGTTAAGAGCTACAACTAAGCTTCTATAAGTTTTTTGGAATCTTTTATAGTTTTCAAGATTCGAAATCCAAACATATCAGAAAAAACTAATTTTTATACTATAAGTGCCAAAATTGTGTCTCTTCCTCCCGGGCTATAATTGGTCCTGGCGGTGTAAACTGGGCTATTGAGATCTTTGATTTGAGGTACCACAAAAAAGGTGATATCATTTTAGAGTTCTAGCGTGGGGCACCTAGGGGTGACTTACTCCTTGACTGAAGTAAAATGGTTCCAGTTTTCCTTGCTTGTATGACTTTTTGCCAAATAAATTTTTTAACAAATTTATTTTTCGAAATATTTACATTTAAATTTTTCGAATTGACACCTTGTTCATAATAGTATAAAAATATTTTAACCTATTTTCTTTAAATCGAATATAGGTACAGGTTGTTTTCAAAGTTAGGGCATTAACTTAAACAGCTTTTAAAACTCGCAAAGATAAGTTAATTTACCAAAAATTGTTTAAATACGATTTGCCAAATAGGGAAGTTATTAACAATTGAAGCATTGTCGTATCAAAGGCACCAGTTACCATTTTCTCACTTTCGAGGTATCTAAATAAAACTATATAAATTGAACATTTTCAATCTGTTTTGGCGCCATCTTAACTGTACCTTGGGAAGCTAATATTCCATATAACACTTTTAACCTTTGTGAGGACTTTAGCGATGTACTTAGTGCCTTTGCTTTAACTATTTTAAAAATTTGAAATTTAAATTTTTGCCCACGACTGCTTAGTAAAAACATAATGGTTATACCTAATTTTTGTATTCCTACTCGGTTTTGAGAGTGATTTTCGGTTAAGCAGTGGTAAATAACACAGGTTTACAAAAAAAACCCGACTATTTGACCGGACCATGGTCAGTTTTTCACCATAACGTCAGAAAAACGAGATTTTAGGTCATTTAGAGGTCATAGTCCCACAAAAAAAGGGTGGGACCATCATATTCCCATGTATTTTTCGACGCTGAATCCAAATCCGGCCTTAGAAAAGGCCCCACACGTCTAGGATTGACCCCAGAGGTTGAAAACTACCCTGAGAAGGGGTGGAAGATGGGTTTCTGGATGTCAGATGATCAACCATGGTATTCAATGTAATTTTCTATGCTAAACTCGGATTTGTAGTCGAAAAGTTTTTCCCCACTAAAATTTACCCTCTAGGAACAAAAATACCTCTCAGGGAAATCGAAATTTACAAGCCCAAATCTTTAGGGCCACTTTCTCCCCCTAGGCCGGCCCTGAGCGAGATTTAGAGCTTCTTTCTAATTTCCAGAAAGTACTCAAGAGCTACACATGTACCCGTCAAGTTAATAGGTCGCTCGAGAAGTTCTACCAGGGCCGCTTTCACAAAAATCACCATTTTGATCTCTAAATGACCTT
The DNA here is from genome assembly GCA_019359885.1 of Listronotus oregonensis. Lineage (NCBI taxonomy): Eukaryota > Metazoa > Arthropoda > Insecta > Coleoptera > Curculionidae > Listronotus > Listronotus oregonensis. The sequence continues at coordinate 5,910 of JAHBCN010020323.1, forward strand.
AAAATCTCGTTTTCCTGACGTGATGGGGAAAAACTGACCCCAAATTCGGATTCAGGGCGCCAAAATACCTAGGAATACCATGGTCCGGTCAAATGGTCGGAACATGTTTTTTTTTGTAAACCTGTGTAATAATCTAGGATTATTTTTGATTTCTGGAGTATTGTTCAATTAAAACGGCAGACGTTTATGAAATCAACGAAATAGTGTACATAATATCAAATATCTTAACTTACGGGGAATACCAATAAAATGCAGCCTCAGCATGTGGTTTAAATTCTTAATTTTTAGAATAACTGTTAATAACTTCCTTATTTGGCAACTTTTATGTAAGCGATTTTTGATAAATTGACTTCTTTTTACGAGTTCTACAAGCTATTAAAATAAATGCCTCGACTTTGAGAGCACCCTGTATATAATTATAAATATCCAAAATACCAGGTTGGTGGAAAGTATATCTTTAAAGCCACTTTGGAAATTAGTTTTAAAGGGTAGAAATCGTGCGTTATACAGGATGCAGACACTTGTTTAACTTTTTCCAAATTGCAGAAAATCTTAATATATATTTTTTAATTGGCAATAAAATTGGCAAACAAACAACGAACTAAATTTTGTTTTTAGGCGATGCAGGCTACAGCTCAAATGTACGGCTTAGGATTGGACTTAAGGTCTGCAGCGTACATTAACTCTGTACAAAAAATATTCCACACCACGAGTACAGCTGGTTTCGCTTACTAGGTCCGTTTTATTTCAAAAAAAAAAAAAATCAGAATTAATTTTAAAATAATTTCTATTACGTTTTAAATAATTTTTGTGGGATTTTAAACTCTCTTATATAACAAATTTCATTCTGTTAATTTTATTTTTGTTATAAATTATGTTTTACCACATCTTAAAAGCAATGTCACCAATTTTGTTTTCTTTTAAAATATTTAGTGTACTTTTTGCAGTTTTTAAACTATTTTTTTGTTAATTTTAATCAATTAGCAAAGGAAAAGTGGGCAGCATTGCTTGGAGATATTTACCAACGTATTTTTTAATATTTTTTGAAATGTCATATATAGTAAAATGATCCCTTTATCTATATAAATTAAATAATAAATGCCATAAGCTACACTACGGCAACATAAACAACTCTCATTGGACACTAGGTTATGTCCAAAAAAAACAATTGTGTATTTGGAATATTGTAAAATAATTGAAAACGGACGATTCGTTTTTATTCTAAAAAACACGCTATTATGTTTGTACCAATCAAAATTTTATTCAAATATTAGTGGGCCAAGACGGCAAATAGATGGAACGTCTAATGCCAGCCATACACACTCCGGAAATCCTCAGAAAACAATCTGTGCAGACCGGGCAGACGGCCTGCATTGTCCGGTAATACAAAGGTGTTCACACACACCGTTTCAGAAATATCTACGGTCGGTACTGCGCAGTTTGTTCTCTGCGACTTTCCAGAGTGTGTGTGGCTGGCACAAGTTAGTTATGTATTTATTTTTTGTGTCTCTGGTCGGTCCTGCCATTTTGGATAGCTCTGGTTAGTCGCCTACTTCAAAAAGTGTACACATGAAAAATATTTTAAATATTGAGTATATTTTTGTACTTTTTACCACACCTTCCACAGTTGATATTCGTTTTAAAGGAACTATTTAATTTAATATCCTAATTTCGTAAAAATTAAAGACAATCAAAAAAATATTAAATGTCTAATCAGAGCTGGGAAGTTTTAATTGCTCGATATTTAGTTTCGGTGTCACTTTAAAAAAAATTACAAAGTTCTAGCGTCGTAAGTTCTGGAATAAAGTTCGAAAAAGATATTTAAATTTGAAAAATATTGTTTTCTAAAAAAGGAAGCATGATTCGTATTGGTGATTTGATTCCTTTACGAGAATCCGGATCAGTAAATCGATTCCTTTTTCGTCCCAGCTCTGGTGTCTAAGGACTGTTTTATTATATTTTTTATTTTGACCCATTCGCAGCTGCATGGATTTCTTGCAAGCTTTGTTTTTAGCTGACTTTAACCTTATTTTGTTTAATAGTTGTCTTTTTGATTTGTCCCTCGTCTTAAAATATTTAATATAGTATAAAAATATTATATCTTAACCTATTTTCTTTAAATCGAATTCGAATATATATGTTTACATATACCTGACTACCGGGTTGTAAAAAGTATAACCACTTATCGAAATTAGTTTTAGACATCGTGCGGTATATAAGATACAAAAATTTGTTTAACTTGTTCCAAATTCTACAAGTCCCTTTTTATCTTCTTTATTTGGTAATATAATTGGCAAAAAAACAAACTAAATTATAATTTTAGGCGATGCAGGCTACAGCTCAAATGTACGGCTTAGGATTGGACTTAAGGGCTGCAGCGTACATTAACTCTGTACAAAAAATATTCCACACCACAAGCACTGCTGGTTTCGATTTGTAGGTCAATTTTATTTCAAGTGGAAAACATCAAAATTATTTTTTTTAAATTAATTTTCATGAGATTTTCATTATTCAACAAATATCATTCTGTTAATTTTTTTGTTAAAAATTATACGTTTAACCACAACTTACAAGCAATGTCACCAACTTTTTTTTGCAATTTTTAAACTAGTTTTTTAGTTTGTTTTAAACAATTATCAAACAAACACTGAGCAGCATAGCTTGGAGATATATATGTTACTGTGAAAGTCCGAAAATGGTGGAATGTCGACATTTACCGGTGAATGTCAAATATTAAAAAAAAACTGAACGAAAACTAACCAAAACTAACAACTTTGGTGCGTTCTGGTTAAAACTAATAATTTTGGTTAGTTGTGGTTAGTTTTCGTGCAGTTTTTTTATAATTTTTGACATTCACCGGTGATTGTCGACATTCACCAATTTCGGACTTTCACGGTAACATATATACGAAGGAATTTTTGTAAAAAAAATATTTTCAGTCATACATAATAAAATGGTACCTTTTTCTGTAAAAATTAAATAATAATTCACATAAACAACTTATATGCTATCAGTAAATTAATTCCATTTTTTAATTATCTCAAATAAATTAAAGATAAATTAAACATCAAGCAAAAAGAGAATAAATGCACTTAATAAAGAGCATAAGATTTTTTTTATTATATGGTGCTATTATCGGGCCATTTTAATTTGAGAAGCAACAACTAATGGATAAAAAGTCTTTCCATTGGTCACTTGCGTTTGTAACCATAGTAACTGAGATTTCGGACCAATGCGATACATTTTGATTTAGTTGTTCTTACCTTCACCACTTCAAATTAAAATGGCTCGATTTTAGAAGTAGCGTTACAAAAACTAAAAATTATTAAATTGCAAATTGATGTTTTTAAAACAATAATAAATTAATGTTTAAAATATTTTTTGTACAATAAAATTAGAGATTTTATTGATTTAATAAAATATATGTTTTATGTTCATCATTCAAATTCGCTAATTTAGTAAAGAGAGTTGAAACCTTAATATACACTCATGGACAAAAATACCGAAGTATCTTGAAGTTTGCCATAAGGTGCAATGCTAATTCTCTGTACCAAAAATATTTATATTGCTACTTCATCAAACGAGGTGAAAAATGTAAAGTGTTAAAAAAGGACAATCTCACAGTTGTGTATCATTACATTTGTTGTGTTACTGTTTAATCCCACACTTTGTACACAGTTTTTAAAAAAAGAAAGTAGCAGTATTTGCTGCACTATTTTGCCTTAAAACTTTTTAATCTTTTTACATGTTTTGGATTTAAACAAACACCCACGAAATATTTTGAAGTGAGAAAACACACAGTGAACACTTAAAAAATGCAGCCAATCTTCCTTGGATATACAAGGTCTTTACACTTAATCCACTTAATCTTGGGAGGAGCTGATATACCTGGTTCCTGTTGTTGAAAACCTAAAAATATTCCACAAGTTCCCATAACCCTCCCCTACGGAGATACAGAAACATATCGGACGCCCCTGGAAAACTGGGCGTAATTTAATATTTTTTTTAATATGAGGGTAACTAGGGGTCTTCTTAAAATAAACCCATTAAATCATATTTGGCTTAGTTAGTTTGCCAGGGACGGACTAGCTCTGACACAATTTTTTAACACTCTGTATGATAAAGGCCCAACAATATTACTTTTGGATAGCTTTAACATTAAACTAAAAAAAAAGGTATTCTTGATCGACATCGATAAAATCAACTGTTTACGAGAAATAAAATATAATGGTTGGTAATTTTTTTTTACGTTATACAGGGTGTTCTCTAATTATACGTCAACATTTAGGGAGGCAATTTTTGGGTCACACTGTGAGATTGTCCTTTTTTAATACTTTACATTTTACTTATCTCGTTTGATGATTTTTAAGTTGTAATATAAATATTTTTGGTACCAGACAATTAGCATTGCGTCTTATGGCAAATTTCAAGATTATTCGGTGTTTTTGTCCATGAGTGTATAAAATAATGGGATTAAATGGTGACATTGTTTTTTTCTGTTTATAATTCTAAAAAATTGTCAATAATTCAAAAGGGACGTGTAACCATACATATCAGATATTTTACATTTAGTATTAAGTAACAAATATAGTTAAGTATTATACTTCCATTGGTCATTTTCATAAAAGAAAAACTGTATTTGCGAGGGTACCATTGATATTTTATTATGATAATTTAACTAATGTTAGCTCTTCTTAGATTAAGAATCTTATCTGAATCTTTTAAAGTTTATTTTAGAAAAGTTATAGTGTTAAAATAAAACAAGAATCTCCCCACATTTTGAAAATCCATTGCATATCACCTAACAATACTTAAAACAAACTAAGACCTTCTCTGTAGCAGCTATTGCAATTTTTTTTTAAATATATAATTTAAATTTTCTTAAAGAGATAAAAAAAGCAAAAAATGACAAAAGCTTATATTCTCGGATGCAATTTTTCTTTAAATGAAAATTGACTTTATTATTCCACATTTTCAAAAAAAAAACGCTGTTGTAAATACTGAAAATAAATTAATGACATACACCAATTGGCTTTTTATTTTAAAATTAAAATTTTAAGGTAAGTAAAAAACCGTTTTAGTAGAATAAAATTGTAAACAAGAAAATGTAAAAATATGAAAAAGAAAGAAAGAAAATAGGTTAATTTGGCTTGTTTTTTTTATTTAGTTTTTTTTGCGTGTTTTTGTCTTTTAACATATTTGTGTATGTAGCTAGAATTTAATGTGTTTGCTTAAATGTTAGAGACAAAAATGTAAGCTTACTTACAATATATTAATTTATTTAAAATGCGCAACGTTTCAATTGGTAAGTATAAAAGTATCTCCAGCCAAAGAAGAAAGAAGTAAATATCGACTATGCGCTATCATTTATTCAGGCTGACTGCTGTTTATTGACTAGAAAGTGCAAAAAATACCATCTTTCAACTATTTATACTGGGTATGCCATCCAAACCAGATGTCAATTCGTCTAAGTGCCTAGCGCGACTTTGGCCTTTGGCAAAAAAAATAGGAGTTTTGGAACAAGTTAGCACCTACTGGAAGTGCCACCAACTTGAAAATATTTTAGCCGACTTGCGTCCATCGGCATGAATAAACCTTTAAATTTTCCAAACCACTTAAAACATTTCGTATTGTAAAAAATATTTTTTAAATATTTTCGATTTTTTCAAAAAAACATTATATTTTTTTGCTTTTTGTTTAAAAAAGATTTTATGAAATAAACAAAAATTTTAAATTTTTTTAATGGTGATTTTTTTTTTTTTTTTTAAAAAAACCTATTTCACATTAACCAACATACAAAGTGGTCTTTTATTAAAAAAAAACCCCAAAAATTCCTTTCAAAAAGGTGTTAAAAATAAAAAGTTAAAATATTACGACTTTTTGGGATAACTCAGTTATTTTAAAATTTAAAAAACCAAATAAACTAAATTTGCCGTATTACCTGCATAATAATTTTATATTTTTGAAAAATTATGTTATAATATTTAATGAACAACAATTACACTTCCCCTTGACTTAAAATAATAGCTAATCCTTTACTAAAAACCGTTAACAAAAAAAAATTGAAGTTTATAAAAGTTTTCGAAACCTTCGAGCATACCCTTTTTAGAGGCACCTTGACGTTTCGAGTGCGGACAAGCCGGGGGGAAAGAGGAATACACTATAACCTTTCTCTCTCTCCCATCTTTTGGTCCGGAAGGTGCCGACCAATAGCACTTGGAGGAAAAAATTTTTATATTGTTATTTTCTCCCTCTCGCCACGCTTGTTCGCACCCCCAAGCAAAAAGGATGCATGTTGGTAGGGCTTGGGTAAACAATATTCTTACTTAGTATGCTAAATGAAATTTTTAAAAAAGGTGTTTCCGCGAATACATCGTTAAAACCCCATACTGAGTATGATTGTTAAATTTTTTTTTCACTCTCTAGGTTTTTTTTCTAGACAATAAACCTCAGTTTTTTTGAAAAACCTATCAATAAATGCACACCAAGTCAATATCTACTACAAAAAAGGAGCAACGGGGATGGGCCCTTTTTTTTCTTCGAGGGCTGACGATCTGCGTATTGGCATCGTCTTCTGTGGCAGGGAAACCTTTTACAAAAATATTGCGAATCAAAAAAGACAATATCCGTCACCTTTAAAAGGGTTTTGGACTTCTCTCTTCGCCACGAGTAGGAGAGCAAGGGGGTTATGAAAAAAATTGGGTACATGGTAATGCGTCTGAAAAATTTTTTCTAAGTACCTTTTTTTTGATAAAGTACTTCTCTATTTTAAAGGGAAAATACTACAGCGCATAGCAAAGGGTACTATAAAAAAAAAATATCTACTACCTTCTGGTTTATTTAACCGGATAAAATCGATGTTTGGTCCCGATTTTTTCGATGTTATGAAAAAAAAAAGCCTAACATGTATTTCGGAATTCTGTTGTTTTAATCGAATAGTTAATTGTTTTACAAACGTCGTTTTTGGGTAAAACCGCCTTCACACATGTTCTCCCTATTTCAACCGAAAAAAAAAATAAGTTTTTTTTTTTTTAGGAAAAATTTTTAAAATTGATTCCCAAATTTGGAATTTTAGGAAAAGTTTTACGGTTATATTTCACTATGCATAACACTAAATTTATTATAACGATTTAAAATTTGGCCCCTTTTTTATTTTTCTTTTTAAAAACCCTCCTGGCAAAAAAACCCCAACATATAAATTTCCCCACGTTTTGAATTTTTCTGAATTTAAATCAATTTTTTTTTTTTTTTTTTTCAAGTTTGGGTTGATCTAAATTTTCATTTTTTTAAAAACAATTAGTTTAAAAAAAATTTAAAAAACCAAACCATTATTTATTTTATTTTTTAAATTAAAATTTTTTTTAAAAAAATATTTATTATTTTTTTTAAAAAATTAAAAATTCTTTTTGCAATATGATTTTATTTTGGGATTAAATTAAATTTTAAGGCTTTTTAAAATTTTATAAAACCCCTTTCTTTACATTAAAGTTTAATCAAAAATTTATAATTTATTGGGGCAATGTCACAATAAAGTTTCAAAAATTCACAAACTATAAAAATCTATTAATAAAAAATTCTTTTTGTTTTTAAAATATTTTTCTAAAAACTTTTATTCATTCTTTTCAAATTAAAACATGAAGCCCTAAATTTTAGGGCCCCCAAACAATTTTAAACCAAAAAACTCTTTGGGGTTTAAAAACGACCACGCTTTCAATTTTGGGAACAAAAAAGCCTGTAATATCACTTTGGTGATCAAACTTTTACCCCCATGTTAAAACAAATTGTTTGGGATGGAACAAAAAATTGTCGGGGGCAAATTGTGTTTTTGGGCCTTCAACTTTAAAAACCCTTTTTATTGGCTCCCTTTTTTAAAATAACAAATATTAAAAACCAAATAATAAGATTTATATACTCTATACAGTAAAACGCAGAACTGCGAAAATAGGACGATCCCAGACGATTTTGGATGTACCTAAAAACGCCGCACCATTGCTTATCGATCAATAATTTTTCCCGCAAAAAATTCAATACGTTTATTTCTGAAATAGTTCTTTAGTATCAACGCTCGACGCAATGTTGACTTTGTCGATTATTTGCGACCAAAAAATTTTTAAAAAAATTTTTAATAATGGATGTTTCGAACTGGATATTTAATAATTTATTTCCCAGGCCGACTCCCCCGATTTCCACTATTTACCGAGTCATTAAAAACTTTCTGACATTTGGTTGTTTAACCCAAAAAAAAACATAAACATGATAGTGCCTCAGAAAAAAACAACAAAAAGGAAAAAGAAAGAAATTATTATGGCAAATGTTTTAAAAAACCTACAGTTTCCATTAATACAATAGTTTTTGAGCAGAAGATCAGTGGAAAAAGTGCTGAAAAAATTGATCCGTCCAAATAAAAAAAAACCAAGGGAAATTTTTCCCCGATGATCATTTAGACGAAAGGGAATTTTTTGAAATGTAATGGAAATGAAAAATAACAATGAAAATTTTATAAAAAACATTTTTTTACTGATGAATCGACATTTTTACTTTATGGTCTCCCCCCCCGATTTTTTTTTCTGAGGTCACGTAAAATCATAAATTTATGGTTTTCCCGGGGCTAATAATCTCAAGAATTGCAATTACAAATTGGGAATTGGGAATTTGGATTATTACCCTTAACATTCTTGGAAGGCTTTTTATGACAATCTTGGTTATTGTTTGGGTCAAGAAGGTGGTTTATTTGATCATCTTTGATAATTTTAAAAGAGTTTTTTTTTTTTATTCTATGAATGCACATTAAATTATTTTCTTAAAAATATCTTCTACGTTCCATATTTATTTGAAAAATTATTTTATTTTATTAGGAAAAACTTTTGGTTTTAAGCAGCAAACGTTGCGAGTCTCGTAAGCAACTAATTTTAAATTTATGACTGATAAGAAATCAGATCGAAGTCGGTTGACAGCTCTCCTGCTACTTGCCTATAAACACTGCATCCCTTACTGAAAATAAAAACGTAGTAAACAACTAAACTGGACAGATAATTATTCCGAATTTATCACCGCACTCCCCACCAGTCCTAACCAAAAATGCGCCACGTGAGAAAACGAGACGGAAGTTGAGATGCAAGCCACAAAATTATTATTGGTATTTTAGAATTGGGTACATCCAAAATTGTCCAGGAGCCTCCTATGTTCGCAGTACGGTGCGCTTTACTGTTATAACAGTTTGTAAGAATTTTATTATAAAATTCATAATATTAAAATTTAATAAAATAAAAAAGCATTTATAA
>JAHBCN010020324.1:0-15471 GCA_019359885.1 Listronotus oregonensis
TAATTTATATTAATATTTATCCTTTATTTATAGGTGGCCAAGCTGTGCAAAATAAAAACTTTCTTAACCTTGTGGGTGTTACTTTTTACTTTTAAAAAGGTCGGATTCCCCTTTCGAGTAAGAAAATATTTCTCCCCTTCTAATCTGTATGCTCTGTATGTATGCCTAAGCTGATTTTGGTAAAAATAGTGTATTTGAAAAACGGCGTCTTCCACAACTCTTAGCATTCTTAATTAAACCCAAAGAAGAACCTTTTGGTTTGCCTTATAAATCATCCCACTTTTATAGAAGAGCTTTTTTCTCTTGCCTACAGACTAGCAGTACGGGATCTTGATTTTTTACAGGTATTTTTACGGTTTCTGTTCCGAGGAAAAAGCCAATATAATATCATTTCCCTAAGGACGCCTAAACTTTCCACTTTCTCAATTGCTTCATCCCGAAGGTATCTAGACTGTGAACTCGGCTGCCATATCGCTTTTCCCTTACGCAAACCGTCACTCTTGTTATTAAACTCCCCACATAAGGAACCCATGGTTCCTTGTTATTTAAGTTTTAAGCCTTCGTGGGTGTCAGAAGGTAAACAAAATTAAAACCAAAATGCCCGAAATATTTATAATTTTAAAATACTTATTTTTCTTTAACATTTTTTTTGACAAAACAGCGGCCTATTTTGAACGATTTGATAGCCTATGTTCTGTGTAAAATTAAAAAAAAAAATAAGAGGACTTTGGAAAAAGTGTATTTTTTTAAAATGGAGTTTACAATTTAAAATTTGCGTTTTTGTTCCAAACACAGATACTTAAGCACCCTTGTATTTTAATCATTATTATTTTAGTACCTTTCTCAGACCTCACAAGTAGTAGAGTAATAATAATACTTTATAACATATTCATCATTATTTATTGATATAAACATTCGACTTGCAATTAATAAATTTATGTTTCGTCATAAAATTTTACATTAATTTTAATAAACTGCTTTCAAGTCCTGATAATCCCCATAATCAATTATATCTTGTATCTTTAGTGTTATTTTATTTCTATGTGAATATTTAAATACTTTACTTACTGGTTTGGTAACAGTTATTTACAGTACAAGTGCATTTATGAATATAACTACCATTACGAGTGTAAATAATTACACGAGTGTTAAGGTCCTGTTAAGAAGAACAAGAAAATACTTTTTTAATTTTCGTTTATTAATTGCCTACCATACTACGTTTAACCCATTAAGGACTGAGTTTTTTATATTTGAAATATTAAGAAGTAAATTATATTTTAATACTCTACTTAGCAATAAAAATACGTTTAAGGTCAATTTGTACAATGTCATCTTATTATTTCCAAGATGGCGGCCGTTCCATATATGGAACGTTAGTCTTTTAGGGTTCGTTAAATTACTAATATATATTTTTTTAAAGATAATCAAACATTTATTTAAATCATTAAATTTATAAAACAAGTTTTTTTATTTCATTTAATATGAAAATCAACGAAAACTCCATAGTCCTACGTCCATTTGCGACACTGTGTGCCCACAGAACTGCCCCTATGATTTTGTCCGGAGCATCGTCGGCGTTTGTTGTTGGGGATATATTCCACTAAATGACTTTTTTCATCAAGCGAAATATCTGGGGAGATTCTTCAAAATTTATTAAATATCAATTTTGAAGTTTATAAACACTTATATCCGAAGAGGATAGGTTTTCACCGGATAATTTTTGCGCCGTGATGGCCATGATACTCAATCATGCTTTCGTCATATGATATTTTTTTGATGGTACAAAATGACGTAAAAATTGTTGTTTATTTTATTCATCAAGGTCTTAATTTTGCCATTTTTTCTTTTGGTTCTAGTTTTGTGCTGTCGGCACAGTATATATCCTCATTATTTCGATAAACTATCTCTACGCATTGCCTTGTAAACCCCAATATTTCTAAGATCTTCCCGAGTCCCAATAACTTTTTTTTAAAGGTTTTTGTCATTGTGTCTTCAGTTTTAAACATTCACCACCTGTGCACCGTTAACCTAAAAATAAACATAGGTATATATTTTTATGTTGCAGAGACTAGCTTCCATATAAGGAACGGCAGAAAAAAAAATCGAAAAATAAAAAAACAAAGGATATTAAATGATTTTTTCAATAAATAAGGGTTAAGTACATCAAAATTTATTAATATAGATTAGTTTCCCCGTCTAGATATTCCTTGTACTTACACATCTACGATTTTCGTGATGCACCAGAATTTGGGGCAAATAACTTTTAAAGAATCTTTTCATTATCGATTTTAAACTGTAGACCGTTAAGTTATTAGCAACCGAAAATATTGCCTACGAAGATTTTTCAGTACATCATTTTTAACCATTTATGATGCTTTGTTTGCGTTCCCTAAAGGGAACGCTGGACTAAGGGTTAACTACAACATTTGTAACATTTTTTAATGTTAACTGGGGGAAATCGTTTCTGCTCTAGACCATGGTTACAAACGTTGTTTCTTAAGTAGACATTTATTTTTTTTTTGGAAAGCTAGTTCGAACAGAAAAATCGAAAGAAATTACGATGAGCGATTTTAAAAGTCTCTTTCAAAGGTAGAAGTTGCCGCAATATGTGCCCAGGGATCCTTGTTTCCGGAAACATTGAAATCGGTCTTCTCGGTAGCATAATGGACAGAGTCTCTGTTTGCCACTCAGACGATGCAGGTTCAATGCCCAGCCGAGAAAACATATTTAGGTAGCAGTTATAGTCCAAAAAAAGAAGCTGCAAAAACTGCAAAACCTAGATTTTTTTTCAAAATGCATAGATTTGCATGAAAATATGGGATTAAGCTTAACTTACCCTCCTCTTCAAAATCTATATTATGCCAATAGGCACTCTTTATTTTTTAGAGGTGAAAACTACCTTTTATTGCTAAAATCTATAAAACTATACATATAAGCTTAAGTTAAATAGGACTCAAAGAAGTTAAAAAAGTAGTATTTTGTTTCTTTAAAACATTATCTGAAATATTTCAGCCTTTAAAAGTCAACCCTTATTATGTTAAAAAAAAAATTACCCTAAAAGATTTACCCTAAAAAATTTATATATTTTCACAGTGTTTTGCATGAGAATGTGGGATTAAGTTTAACTACCTCTTCAAAATTTCCATTATGCTGAAGGTCCTTTTTTATATTTTAAGGGTGAAAACTGGCCCTTATTGCAAAAACCTTCAAAACTTTTATATTAAAGCTTAAGTCGCATAAAATGAAGCTCATAATAATTAAAAAATAGGTATTTAATTCTTTGAAACATTATTTGTGACCAATACACCAGTTTGTAGGGCCATTATACCAAAAAAATGTATATTTTAACCCTTGAAATCAACCCTTATAATGATTTAATAAAAAAATGTTTACCTTAGAAAAATTAACATATTGTCACAGAGTTGTAATTAATAAATGTGACTGCTCAAAAGTATTACCAATTTAATTTTGTAATTTTTTAATCCTTAAAAAACCACCCCTTACAATCTTACAATGCAAAAAATAATACCAAACCGCGGATTTAAAAAAAATGCATCGAATCGCTTTTAAAATACTCAAAAAAATAGTTTTTTTAACATAACTTTTTTAGTTTTTGCGATAAAAAGTTCTTTAAAAAAACCATTTTATTGGTTTTTTAAAGAGCTATACTTTTTTAAAGGGGTGAATTTAAAGGGCTAAAACAAGGTAGTGCTTGTCTATAAACACGCTTTTTAAACGTTTATATCTGACTTAATTTCCCTCATAGAGTAAATTTAAAAAAAGCAAAATATTTGTAGTTTAAAAAGCTGCAATTTGATACCTTACTAATTTTTACTCATCTTCCTTAGTTTTTAAGATATTTTCAAGGAAGGGTAATTTTTTATTAAAATTCTAAAATTTCATTTGTACTTCTAGCTCCATTTTTTTTAAATTGAGCAATATAATCGGTTAAACTTTAAGAATGTATTTATAATACATAGATAAAAATAATTAAAAAAGGGCTATGACTCATTTTAATTAGGGTGATAATTAGAAGGTTCTTTTCGAAAATTTTTGCACTTAAAAATTTTTGGTCTAATCTTATTTTAAACTCACTCAACTTTTATGATACATACCTTTTAAAAAAAAAAAAAAGAAATGTCTTTGCAAATGCTTTAAAAAGATTATTATTAGTTTTCCTCGAAAAATGCGTAGATTTTGCGTTATTTGCCTTTAAACCTCTGAAATTTTGTGTTTGATGAATAACAGCTAACCTTAAACAAACCACAACATGGTTTTTATTGGTTCCACAGCAATTACAAAAAAAAAAAATTTTTTTTTAAGCTACAATTTTTTTATTTACAGTTTTTTTTTAATAAAATGCATTCTATCAGTTTTTTTACAAAAACCGATTAAAAATGTTGATTTTATCGACCAAAAACCGCGAATTTTGATCGCGAATAGCTCGAAAAGAATGCATTTTACAAAAAAAAATGCTAAAACATTTTTTGCTTAGAAATAAATTTTCTATTATTTAAAATAACGCCCGTGGTGGCACCCTCGCGTTTTCTAAAGGGTGATGTGAAATGCAACACTTACATTTTTTATTGCTTGGACAACTTTGACGGAACTGGGGAAAAATGGGTTAAACATAGGAAAAACCCGGCATCTACGGTACTTTGGTAATAAGGTATTAATCCTTCGTGGGCTGTCAAAATATGAGAAAATATACAACCAGTTTTTGGCTTGTTGTGATAGCAAAAAGGTGAGGAATTAATGCAGTAAAAAAATAATTTTAGCAAATTTTGGAAATCGTTCACGAAAATACAGGTAATCAAATCTATGTACTTTCTAGTCTCTGCTGCATGTCACAATTTCATTAAAGAAAAACGTCGATATAAGAAAATGCTTCCAAGTCATTACTTTCCTCCAAAGAAAAATCTAAGTCCTACCAGCCTGTTAAATCACAAGAAGTGTGGTATTAATATTTATAATAATTAGTAGTAGAAATTTGTCTTAAAAATTAATATATTTTTAGATATTTAAAGTTGATTTTTATTACAACAAAAATTAGTTGTGCTAGAGATTCATAACAGCACTAATTGTGTTATAAGTGTCATAACGTATCTTAAATACCATACAAATAGTAATGTAATAACTAGGCTTCGGAATATACGCAAAGAAAGGTCCAAAAAATATGCGCATATATATGCAGACATTTTTTAATAAAAACTTATGCGAATAAAATGTGCAGATATGCAAAAAATACATTACATTAAAAAAATATGTAGACCTAAAATATTTTTTTATTATAGAACTAACATTATAAAGGAGAATTTAGTACCTACATTATCTAAGACATTTTAAAATTAAATATTTTTCAAAGTTTTCAGGCCAAACTTTATATGTTTTGTCGGTTTGCATTTACGTGTGAAACAGAAAATTACTCATCTACGTCAATTGAAGTAATGGGGCATTTTTTAAGTTTACAATTAGTACTAAGGTAAAGTTTTGTAATAATTTAATTAAAAAAAAAACAAAATTTGGTCAGTTAAATTCCTTAATTTTTTTTAAGAACGGCTGTCTTTATTTTCCCAGTGACGTTTTTACACGATTCTTTAAAATCAGTAATTAAACTGTAGACTTTAAAAGGGACATGCTTGGCACCATGAATCGATAAGTTTGGGAACTAATAATTTTACTGCATCAAAATGTTCGGTGTACAAAATTGCATCTTTTATTGCAGGTTCTTATTTTTTTTTAACTGTGAGAGGCAAAAATATATTTGGTAGACGCTTATTGCACTTTCAAATGAGCTTTAACATCGTTTTTTTGATTTTTCTAATTAACTGATTCACATGGAAAAACTGCTGTCCTACTTCGTCGGCAATAAAGTTTAACGTGTGAGCTGACATATATGGGTCTGTTTGTTATTCAGTAATATTTTACACTATTTTACACATTTTTCACCTACGGAGTCCTAAAATACACCTTACACTATTTCTGAATACCAAAAAAATAAGACCTATGATTACATACATTTTTGTAAAAGGTGTCCAAATTCTGGGCTACTTTTGTAATATACAACGCGGTATCTGTAAAAAATATTAAAAACTTTTTGCTTGACACACTATCCGGTAAATAAAAAGACGTCAAGCTGGAAGGACGAAACGTATAACTGTCAAATTATTTGTCTTTTCCAGCTATTTTGACGCGGTTAAATAAGACTTCGCTTTATAATTTTTCACTATGAACATCAATCGATAAGTGTGCAATGTAGTGGCCTAAAGAATCTGTAGTCTCATTAAATATAATGTAGAAATAATTGATACCACCGATTTTTTTAATTTCAGAAAGTACTCCTTCGGGCATTTGGCATATTAGAAAATACAAATAAAAATGTTCGTTTCCTAATCTTAACTCATAAATGATTCGGGTAAACCACCAAAAGTATGCTCAAATATGCACGATTTTTTAATATATGAAGGAGGAGGCCAATATAAAATATATGCAAATTAAAATTGTTATTAATTAGCTTAAGGGGTTAAGAAAGAGTGGTGATGCGCAACATAAGGTGCCGTTTCCGGATAGCGTCTCTAGCCTCTTCTACTCAATTGCTATCCTCACCTCCGCGAAGTGTGGCATCGACCACGCGGGGAACCCTGGATAACCTGACTGGGTAACCAACCCCAGTGGAAGGTAGGGTCAGGATTGACGAGGAAGGGAGAAATGGTCCTCCGAAAGGGGTTTTGCTATGGACCAGCGATCCATACATGGAAAAGACAGTGCTACGAAACAGAAACTATTGCCTCGGAAGCGGACAGATACTTGTTAACTTTGTACAGGTCAATAATTCGCCCGGTAGTTACTTTGGCAGCGAAACCTGTCCCCTCAATCAAGGGAAATAAATAAGCTACTTGTATTAAAAAAAAGTTCTCAGAATGATATTTGAACCCAATAGAGATGAAACAACAGGAGTGTGGAAAAGACGCCACAGTGCTGAATTGGCGGTAATGTATGGCAGTGAAAACATAGTCGGACACATAAAAGCTAACCGAATAAGATGGGCAGATCATATAGTAAGATCAGAAGACCACAAATTAATAAAAACAGTATTTCTTGAGAGACCAGATGGCAGAAGATCAATAGGTAGACCAAGAAAAAGATGGAAGGATGCTGTCGCAGCAGATTTATCTAAGATGGGAGTTCAGCAGGGGCAAGTGGAAGCACAAGATCGTGGAGAGCAATAGTGGATGCGGCTAAGACTTAACCAGAGTTGTAATGCCAGGGAAGAAAAGGAAAAATAATTAACTTAAGAAGACATAAATCGTTCAGATATAAAACTTTTTTTAATGCAAAAATTAAAAAATATGTATTTTCTATAAATTCCGAAGTCTAGTAATAACGTCATAACTAAACGGTAGAAAATACTTTTAGGCGGATCGTTACGTAAATAGCTATTAAAATTCAGACTAATTTACCTTTCCAAATTGAGAATAAATCCCAAGAAAATTATTATTAATCGTGCAGAAATCATAGAGGAAAGACTACCGATTTCAATTAATTTAATTTATGAATATATTTGCAATTTTTAAAACTTGTCAGTTATTTCGTTCCCACGCACATTTAAATAATTTTATTTAATATCGAATTCTATGTTTCCATTTCATTGAACTTACGACATTTTACTTTTCAAAACTAAACCTATAAATAAATGTTAGTTAATAGGATATAGAAGAGAATAAAGTCATTTAAAATGTTCATTCGTTTTTAAATTTTTAAACTATTTATTTTTTGTTTTTGGATTTAAAGAAGATTTTAATCAATTAATATTGTATTTATTTTAAAAATTATTAATGTATGATTTATCTTATCATTTTTTATTGGACCTTTTTATGTGAACTTTTATTGACCTTTTACAGGAAAATAAAAAATATATTAAAAAAAACTTTCGTTAAGTGATGTAAGATATGAGTAATTAAAAATAAAGATAATTTTATTTAAAAACCACTGTTAAAGCTGTCAAGTATGTTTTAGATAAATCTCTGCTTGATTAAATTGCAACTGGATATTTTTTTGGTAAAATCCAAATCGTTATTATTCGTCAATAAACTAAAAAACCAAAATGCAGTTTTTACCGTTTTGTAGGAAAACTTTTATAAAGAAAGACGACTATTCTAATGACTTAAAAGTTTTTCTTGTTTTTTTCTACGAGGTGTAAAAAAGATTTTTTTTACAAAAAATTTTCTTGAAAGCGACGACCAACCAAAATTGAAAACTTAAAAAAAGTTGGAATAGCTCCTTTTCCCCAAAAAAGTTTTTTTACAAAACGGTGAAAATCGCAGTTTTTGCTTTTTAATCTTTTTAAAAAGTAATAACGATTGAAAATTTACAAAAAAATGTCCAGTTGCAGTTAAATTAAGCAGCAGTTTAGTTGCGTCTGTTACACTTTAGGATTATTTAGAATTAACACAATCAATTAAATATTATAATAGACACACATACTCACACTTTTTTATCTTGGGATAGTCTACGAAAGCTTAGCGTCCAAATACAAATCTCTTGTGGGTGTCTTTAATGAGATAAGGGGCTTTTAGAGGCTTTTTATTGATATGGGGCTTAAAAGTTTAAAAGAGAAAGTCCTCTGCAAGCAGCAGGTTTTACAATTTTGAAGCTCATGTGGACTGCAAAGGATTTATGCATCCCTTTGCAGTCCTTATGAAGTGATAGTGAAAGTGGCACGTAGTAATTTCCTATTGAGTGATACTAGTTAGGGAATTATACTGGCAAATTTTTTAGACCAAAGGCCGTAAAGATAACTGTAAAAGAGGTTCCTTATATCTACTTAGTGGTTAAGATCAAGAAGCTTTCTTGTGAGATAAGGGTCATTAATACGGTAAACGGATCTTTTTTAAATAAAATCATGTGTTACTAAGAGTTCGAAAATCCAGTTTTCATACGCAGACATAGTATTCTAATTAGGGTCTGATTTAAGACATAGATAGAGCGATCATGAAATAATGCTTATTAAGTTTTTTTTTTAAAGTAACGCCTAGACGATTAACCAATTCTTTTTTTGCAGGATTGGTGCTAGTATGGGGTACCCAACATCGATTTGGTGAAAGCTTGAACAGTGACCTACTGCAATAATAGGTATGTCAACTAAACTATTGCACACAGCTTTTCTTCTTTGCTATAAAAGATTTTATTTTAAAATTTTTAATGCCAACACTACCTTACGAAAAAGAAAAATCAATTACTGTTAACTTTTACAAATTAGCAACAGTCAACAGTAATTGTTTTTTCTTTTACGTAAAGTAGTGATTAGGAAGGGCTTTTATTAAGTATCGATCGATTTTATAAATTACTTTCGATGCAAGTTTAAGGGGTAAATAGGCATCTTATCATCTAACCGGATGTAAAATATAACTTTTGATTTAGCCGGAAGTAGATTTAAGTCAATAATTTTAAATGAAGCCATGATTATTTCGATACCCACATAGAATTTACAATTCCGCCATTTGTTTTCAAAATGGCGGTATAAAAAGCATATTTGCCAAATTTAATATGATATCAATCTGTCGCTAACGATATTTTTTTAAACAACTTGCATTAGTAACAGACTAAAAGGCTTTATTAACATGATTTTAAAACAATATAAAAAATATAAATGTACATTTTCCTTATAATTTAAAAAGCCATTTTTTAAAATAAATGTTCTCAAATATCTTAAATGAAATCTGACGCGTATTAATCAGGAGCAACAAAGTGGTTTTTCCACCTATGCAACAATGCCCAATATAAAGCATTTAAATTTTGAATTTAAGAGCAAAAAGATTGGGAAGAGCATTTGTTGTGATACTGAATCAGGATCACTTAATATAGTAAGGGCAGACACAGTTATTATTCCTCTGGTTTTAAATAAACCCCTGTAAGAAGATCTGAAATTATTAATTTAACTTATTTTTTCATATTTATGACAGACTTGTCTGTTTTTTTTGTAGATGTTTAACGCATTTTATTCCCCAGTTTCTTCAACGTTGTCCAAGTACCGCAATTTGCAGATATTACGGTACCTTATAGACAACGCGATAGTACCAACACGGACGCTAAACAAATAACTACTACCTCTACGTTTGGGTAATGTCATCCAAACGGAATCTACGCGATTTAACGTGGAGGCCAAACAATAATTAATCACACACGGTGTTCACTGGCGGTTACTCAACCAGTTACTTACTGTGCCCAACGTTGCCTTACTCTACTGATTTTACAGGAAGCGGTGTTTCAACGCGACAAAGGCCGTTAAAGCTGGGGTTCTGTAAAAATATAAGGAAAGAAAATGTCAAATTAGGGATCACATATCTTTGTTGCCCCTTAAAGTAACTCATAAGTTTGTCACTGTTTCGAAAGAGAAAGGGAAAAGGAATGTCAAAAAAATTGCTTACAGAATCGGGCCCCAGTATTCCCAATACTACCTTTTGTGGAATAAAGAAACTTTAACACGAACTTTTAACAGATGATCCATGTAACGTGGCCCTTGTATTTATGCCATTTTTAGCTTTAGTCAGAGCAAGATTTAATATTATTATTTTTTTCAATTGAATCCGATTTAGATAGGGTATGTTGGGTACAATAAGCATTATAGTCCACAGTACATGCCCCCCCTGGCAAGTTGATTACCACATACTTTATAATTCGTGAGAAACTTCGTTTCGACGAGTCTACCACACTTTTCCTCTGCGACTTTTCTCGATTCCTCCGCTTTTCCGCTCGAAAAAGCCCTATATTATGGCGATTTCCCAAGGTTCTAAAAAGTCACAACCACAACTTTTTTTAGCAAAAGTTACTGAAAATTTTGTTGAAAATGTGAATTTAAACTTGTCCGACAAAAATTTGTCCGACTATTTCATGTCTACCGATTGAAACATGCCCAAATGACAGGGTATTTAAAACCGATCACCACATAGGTAATTTTTGGTAAAATTAATTGTAAATAATTTATAAAATACCATTTTATGTTTGTCCGACAAATTTCAAGCCGCATTTTTTCAGTCCGACAGCTGGAAATTGGAATTTTAAGGGTATAAAAAATCGTTGACCACAAACCTAATTTTCACTTTTTTTTCTTTTAAATTTATTGTAGAAAATAGTGATACACCTGTCCGACAATTTAGTGTCCGCCTTTACCTTCAAAAATAATAAAAACTACATAAACATAATTTTTCCACTGTTCCGTAACACCTCGTATTAAAACACCTTTTCATTGGAAATCAGGTTCACAAAAGTTTCTATGGTAACAATACAACGTACACTGTAACTGTCTCGGGTTAAGTACAGGGTAGGTCAAAAAATATAAAAATTGTACAGGAGTAAAGTACCCTTATTTAAAAAAATTCAGCAAATGGTTATAAAGAAAAGCTCAGAATTAAAAGTTATGCCTCAACACCAACACATGGCCTCCTAAGATTTTTTTTTGTTTTTTTTTGAACAACCTTTAAAATTTTTCTAATTTATTTTTATTTACCTTAAACACTCTCATAATTTATTTTAAATCAAATTAATTTCGCATAATTTTGTTCAAATTCAAGCATATTTGTAACATTAACAAAGATTTTTAATTTTTTAAGGAATCACTAACTTCATGTGTGTTGCAACGTTATTAAACACAACTTTAAAACTTTACAAAAATTCTTTTTAAAAAGGTAAAACATTAGTAATGATAAAATGCATATTAAATTATTTTATATACTTATTAAAAACCTGTACAAATTAAAAGAC
Organism: Listronotus oregonensis; assembly: GCA_019359885.1. NCBI lineage: Eukaryota > Metazoa > Arthropoda > Insecta > Coleoptera > Curculionidae > Listronotus > Listronotus oregonensis. The sequence goes on from JAHBCN010020324.1 coordinate 11,761, forward strand.
ATCATTAAAAATAATACTAAAATTACTTTTATCCTTTAAATGCATTTATCTCGTAGGTTAAGTTCTGCTCCTTAGTGATCTAAATAGTCAATAATTTTTTGAAAAATGAATCTATAGTAACTTACTTTTAATAAAAGGTCAATATTCCAAGCCAAAAAAGTTACGACATTTAAAACAATAGTATGCCGTAGCTGGCGCCCTCTAGTACAACATCAAAGCGTGGACAATTTCAATTTCTCGCCTCAAAAACCCCAGATCCTAAATTTTGTACTGCTAGGTCATTTGGTTAAAGAATTATTAAGAAAAAACGAAAGCAAAATTAAAACTTTGATACACCTTATTTCTTTTTAATTATTAACTTTGGATCAGCAAGCTTACGTAAATTGCTTATTTTGTACCTAAGAAATTCTTTATTTGTCCATTATTTTACATATATATATATATATATATATATATATATATATATATATATATATATAAAATATATATATATATATATATATATATATATATATATATATATATATATATATATATATATATATATATATATATATATATATATATATATTTACATTAAATTTTAAATAAAATACTTTATTGGCAATTATAAATATATGTACAAAAGTTTAATCTTTTTTTGTCGGACTACCGATTTGAGGATATATTTTTGTCGAAATATATTTTTTTCTTTAAAAAATTTTTTTTCGTGTGTTATTTTTGTCCGACATGTAGTAAAGATTTCTTATACCCAGTCAAAATTTCAATTTCTAGCTGTCGGACTGAAAAATTTGAAATTTGTCGGACAACCATAGGATATTATTTTATAAATCATTTACAATTAATTTTACCAAAAATTACCTATGTGGTGATCGGTTTTTAATACCCTGTCATTTGGGCATGTTTCGAGCGGTAGACATGAAAAAGTCGGACAAATTTTTGTCGGATAAGTTTAAATTCACATTTTTAACAAAATTTCCAGTAACTTAAGCTAAAAAAAAGTTGTGGTCGTGACTTTTTAGAACCTCGGGAAATCGCCATAATATAGGGCTTTTTCGAGCGGAAAAGCGGAGGAATAGAGAAAAGTCGCAGAGGAAAAGTGTGGTAGACTCGTCGAAACGAAGTTTCTCACGAATTATAACTAATTATATGACTATTAATAGTACCTATCAATGGGTACTTAATATTGTATATTAAAATATTTAAATTTATTTTAAAACGAGGACAACAACGTTAAAACTAACCAGAGCCAACCAGATCAAATAATATTTTGCATATTGCATTTAATAACATAATATCTAAATAAACTTATAATTTTAATGGAGCAACGAAACGTAAGTACATCGTGTTGTACACATTTGTTAATAATCACAAAATATCAGTAATTTAGAGTAATTTTGTACTGATTAATGCATGTTCAATCATGGCCATTTTAATGAAGATTATTGTTCGGTTGTGAATAATGTAGATTGTAGATGGATACAGATGAAAATTATTGGATGCGTCGGTAATTATTACCTTGTCTATCAAGAATTATATTACATATATAGGAATCATTTTTTTATTTATAAAAACATATGTATGTACTAGGTAATAATTATTAAAATTGTTATTTATTACTAAAAAACACATTTATTTAGTTTTATTCAGTAAATACTTGTTTCGGAAAACAAACAGAATCACCAATTCTGCACTATTTTGAGCCAATGGCAGTTGCTGTTACTCGCCAGTTTGTTTTGTTTTTGTCTAGTTTAGTGGTATCTTACGGTTCCTTTACGTAAAATATCCTATATTTCTTAAACATTTTGTTTTTATGCAAGGATATCTGAAACTAAGACAACAGTTTATTTATTATTTATTTTAAATTTACAAAGAATACACATACTAAATAGTTAAGCAACATTGTTAATTGTTAAAGAAAGATCACCCTGGGATTATAAAAAGAAAGTTGCTCCAGTGCCACGAATGGCAGTCAATTAGGCTGCCTTCAGCGGCAATATTAAAAAATATACAAAATTAAAGAGAACTGATAGTACGGATTCCATCACAAAGAATCAGCAATAGATCCTTTTTATTTTTTACATAGCTGAAACAAATCCGTTAAGTTTCTGGTGAATCTCAAATCGTTACTCTTGACATACTAATGCTTTCGACCAGGTCTTCTATTTAAAGTTTGTTCTAGGTTTTAACTGTATATGGTAACTCTTCGAGCTTTTACCAAAATAATTTCTGAAACACCGCAGGGCTTAGTAGTGGCACCAATTCTATTACTTCTTCACAACAGTGATCGTCTTTTCTACACCCCATCCATGGTTTGTCTACCGTTAGTTCCTTCTCTTTTATATTATTTTTTTTTAACCCATCTCCAAGCCTAATTTGGAAAACAAATGTGTGGTTATGGAAATATTATTCTAACAGGACCTTTAGTTAACACTAAATTGGGGTACCGAAAATCTTTTTTACTCGGTCCCCAAAAACACATTCATGTAAAAAAAATCTATCAATACTTACCCTTAACTTATGAATATCCAAGTTCTAAAGAACCTTATGGGGGGCGTTACTAATTACATATTATATCCCTAACTAAAGACGTTTGAAAAAGCTCAGACTCCTATTTAAATCCATCAAGAATTTCTTTCTTCATGTTCTGTATTTCTGTATATGTATCTCAAATCCAAATCTTTTTAGACTACTGTTTTCAAGGCTGGGGAATGGCGTCTCCCACTACTCTTAGTATTTTTGATTCCAGCCAAAAAAATCTGTTTTCCTTATTCAGAACCTAAAGTTTTTCTTTTCTTGCAATGAGCTATAGAAGTTAGTTGGTTTAGGCAGGGTATTTTCTTAATGTGCTTTCCTTTTTTGTTATAGCAGTCCGCTTTTGTTTATTATAGGTTTGTTCCAACACGTCGAAAAACCGTCACCAAACGATCACGCTCATGCGCAGTGATTAATGTGCGTTCCAACAGAGACGTGACGGTTATCGGACGATCCTGTTTGTGTACCAACATAACTTGGGATCGTTTATGTTACGGTTTCAGAACGGTAATTCCGAGACATGGCCTAAATTGAAAACCGTTTAGGTTGACTTGCGCATTAAGCATCTTGGCACTGGATTTTAGATTTTTAACAGCTGTTTCATCTTCATATGTTTACTGTTATTTAGCGACTAGCGTGCATCGTGCTTAAGCATTTCCTATTTCCTTGCTTGTTTAATTATTCAAAAGCATTAATTTTTACGCCTGCTAAGCCCATCAATGAATTTAATTATCTTTAAAAATAAATGACGATGTTATGAGTGATATTTGCTAACTTTGATCACAAAAATAAAAAGTAGAAAAGTAGAGTTTTTTTTTAAACAAAAAATTTAAAGCTATTTGACTTTTTGATTTGACAGTTCCGGAAACGATCCGCAAAGCGATCCAACGTTTGTTACTTTTTGTACCGTCACAAAACTAAATTAATTCAAAAACGGTTTCGAAACGATACCGGATGCTTGTTAAAACAAACCTTATGTGTGGGCCTGGTACTTTCATGAAGGAATAAAATTATTTTACTATAATAACAACTGTTGCGACAATTGTAACCATGGAAATTATCCGGACAATAAAGTTATCCAATAATGAAAGTACCAGGCCTTAGTAGATATGTACCAAGATGTTCATATGAAAGAGGGTTTCCTGCATATTCAACAGTTTATGTCTATTTATCAGT
>JAHBCN010020325.1:0-15212 GCA_019359885.1 Listronotus oregonensis
ATTTTTAATTTCAATAATTAAATTAGTTTTTTTTTTTAAAATATAAATTTTGTTCGTCGGTAAAAAAAGCAGTTTTTCGTTTCCACCTCAATTCGACGGCACTGTCCGGCATAAAACCCAAGGGGGCCCCGAAATAGACCCCTTGTGACGTCACACAAGAGTTTTTCAATATGGCGGACCCCCCCCTTAAAATTTTAATAAACTCTGGTCCGACTGGGGGGTTTTTTAATCGGCAATTAAAAGGGGTTTAAAAAAGAACGATATTTTGGGGGGGCCCCCTTTTCCCTTTTTTCGGAGAACGACTTTAGCTTTTGGCGATTAAGACGGTTTAAAAAAAATTAAAGCAAATCAAAGTTTTAATCGTCCGACAAAGTCGTCTTAATCGGCGATTAAGAAGGTTAAAAAGAACGATAGTCTGGGGGGGCCAGCTATTCTCCCGCTGGCCCCAAAACTTTTTACTGACCGCGGACAATTTCTAATCCCGCGAAAAAATTTCTTTTTAAAAAAAAAAAAAAAAAAAAAAAATTTTAATTTATAAAATAACGAAATAAAAATATTACGGGTCCCAATTTTTTTTTAAAAAATTTTTTTGGGGTCCGGGGGAAAAAAAAAGGTTGAGAAACGCTGGGGGGGGGCCCCCTTCTTTTTTTCCCAGTTCCGTCAACGTCGTTCAAGTACCGGAACATGCTTTATTATTTTACTTTTTTAATACGAAAAATCAATATTTTGTAAAACACTTTTCAGAAATATGTACAACTCTAACCTTTAAAGAAGTCACTTTTATTGATTCTACTTAGAAAGTGAGGTTGGCATTAGCATCTGTACTTGTCAGATTGATTCTCTTTATGACTATTTTTTAGTTAATATTTTAAAAACTCCTTTAAATTTTTTTAAAAAATTTTTTTAAGTTTTCCTTTCCAAAATACATGAAATTTTAAAAAAAATTTAATACTTAAAATTTTTTAAAAAAGAAAAATTTAAATTTTAAAAAGAAACTCTTTACTTGTACATCAAAAGTTTTATTTAAAACTTAAAAACCCCCCTTAAACCTAATCAAAAAATTACCCACTCTGGTCTTTTTAAAGGGGTTTTAGTTTTTTCATTTGATAATATTTGTGTTTCATTTTTCACTGCGTTTTTCATAGTTACAATTTTTTTTTTTTTGGGTTTGGGGCCCTGGTTCTCCATTCTTTTTAGTCAAAAAAATTTTTTATCTTTTTTTTTTCCCCAAAATCGTTTAAGTATGTGCTCCTTGGAATTTCCCCTTTAAAAATTTTAAAAATTTTATATTCAGTTCTAAATTTAGTCACTATGCCTTAAAAAACTTACTAGTTCACACTTGCCTTTCCCATCATAATATTCAAAAAAAGAAAATTTTTTAAACGGACAATTCTTTGATTTTTAAAATTTATTGCATGTTTCCTTCACTGAATATTTTTGAGAATTTGACAGATGTCACTTATTAACAGACAGTACACCCATGCCGTATTTGAAAGAAACCAGTACTGTTTGACAAAAATCAGGTACAACAAAATAAACCAGTCAAAATATGTCAAGGAGCACGTTTTAATAGGTAGTTGTATAAAGGTTATCCGGCAAATACGTGTAAAAATTTTATGGCAGATCTGATGTCAAAATAGGTCGATTTAAGCCAACTTAGTTATATATATATATATATATATATATATATATATATATATATATATATATATATATATATATATATATATATTTATTTTATATATATATATATATATATATATATATATATATATATATATATATTTTATTTTATATATATATATATATATATATATATATATATATATATATATATATATATATATATATATATATATATATATATATATATATATATATATATATATATATATATATATATATATATATATATATATATATATATATATATATATATATAAAATTTTAAAAAATATATTTTTTCAAACCCTTTTTTAAAATTTTGTTAAATGTAAGGAACAGCCACTTTTTTTAAAAACCCTACAGAAAAATGGGGTGACCCATTAAAGGAAATGTCAATACTTCAGGTATGTAGTCCAAGTCAGGGGCCAAAAATAAAAAAAAAAATCAAAAATATACCCAAGGTTTTTTTTTTCCCCAAAATACAGGGTGTTAAAGGTTTTATTTAATTTTTTTATTTTTTTTAAAAAAAACTATGATAATGTAAATATTGGAGTAAATATTGATATCGGGGGTTTTTTTGTATGACGGATTCAAACCTAATCTTTACCCTTTTATTTTCCCCCACTCTTTTTACTATTTGGAACAATCACAACTTTTTGGTACGGCCCTGTATTACATCTTTAAGTAAATGAAATAATTGTTTTGTCATTTTTACGCCAAAAAGGGTATATTTGTTAAAAGTTGATATGAGCAACCGTTTTCGAGATTTAAAAAAATTTCGACGCATCTGATTTTATTATAGCAAAATTAAAAAAAAAACAAAAACAAAATGTATAATTAAACAATATGTATTTTAATTTTCAATAAAATTATTGTTCTTCAATTATCTTCAGCAAAACATAAGCTAGGTTTTATACTTTTCATATGCGGACCCATATTTGTATAGACTTTTATATAATTTATTTTTGGACCCTAACTACGTACCTAAAGTAATGACACTTTCTTTTAAATCACCCTGTATAATCCGAATTGAGACATGCTCCTTCTCAGAGAGGTCCAGAAAATTTTTTAAATAACCAAAAGATGAAAAATAAAATAATTAAATGCATTTTTTAAAATTTTATCGCTTTAAACATTGTAAGTATTGTATATTACTTTTTTAATACATAAATCAATAATCTCGTTTGAAAAAAATTGGAGATAGAGAAAACTTTCATAAATAAATTTTCTACAAAAAAGAATTAGTTAGAAATCGCAAAATGCATTACGCTTGTTGCAAAATAGCTATAAACAAAATAAAAGAGCAGAAAAACGTAGTTCTTTTTATTATTTTTTTGAAGGTATAAATTTCTATGAGGACCTTCATATTCAGTAAGAAAAAACCTCATCCTATTGCGAAACGTCAAGCCAAATTTGGTAAAAATCAGTTTGATAGTTTTTACTCAATAATTTTGCAATCCAAAATTTGTTAAAAAGGATTTAGATATTTAAATTTTTTTCACATATACTACAGATCTGAAGCTTTTAAAAGTTTTTTTTTTTTTTTTAATGCAAACCAGATCATCTGGACGCCCTCAGCATGAGTGATGAAAAAAGGCTATTTTCGACTATTTCAGCAAACTTTACATAATAACAATTTTATTTTGTTCATATCACAGACAAGAAAGTTAAATTTTGTTTACCAGTGTTACCATTAAATACATAAAACAATTCGGACTCTGAATATAATATTCCCTAAAGCCTTAAATAGCCGTTACTGACTAGGTAGTCCGTACAAGAATGGTGGTCAGCATCACAATAGAATAAGATTCCGCCCGTAAGCGCGATAGCCATCAGAAGATGCGGCGTAAGATAAGGTTTAAAGAGTCATTATTCCCAGTTATAAGAACCTGAGGTGCATACTGTTACAGGGTTATTTCTTATATATAAACACCTCGTACCTGTAGGTCGTATTAGTCCGGGAGGCCACCGCAAAAAAGCAAGCCAGTAAGAGATGCGCATGAAACATTTTTTTATATTAGGTACTATGAACTATATTAGTGGATTCAAATTACATTTTTTTATTAACTCAAAAAAACCCCGGGAAAAATCGTTTTTTTTATAACTCGAAAAAAATTTTGTAGCCCTTGTAGTTTTTAAATTATTACCGATTTAAATTTAAAATAAAAACCCAAATATCTCAAACTAAAAGAGTTACGAAAAAATGTATAAAACAAAAAATATGTTTTTAGTAAGATTTATAAAAAAGGTTATACAGGGTGATTCAAAAGTAAGCGGCATCCTTTCGGGAGCGTAATTCTTGCATAAAAATAAGGTAAAAAGTTCCTATTAATATGGGTCCGAAAATGTTTCCTAAGGGAGCTACGCCCCTTTAAATAGGACACCTTAAAGAAGATTTTTTCTCTATAACTTTAAACCCTTTTAAAACTAAATTTTGAAAATTGTTGTACGGTATAAACATTTGGGGGAAAAAATTTTAAATTAAAAATTTTAAAATTTTTTCAGGGACGTCACATACGGGGAGGGTAAGTGTTAAAATATTCCTTTTTCTTTTACACTGGGGTTATTGGATTTTGTTTGGAAATTATAAAATTCGGATTTTTTTTCGAAAAAAAGGATCTTAGTTTAATTCTATAGAGCGTACCATTTACGAAAAATCGACTTTGAAAACTTACTGATTTGCGAATGTTTATTGATAAAAATTAATTTTTTTTACCCTTACCTCCCCCCCTGGGCCCCCGAAAAAAATTTTTTAAAATTTTAAATTTGAATCTTATTTACCTTCAAATGTTTATACCGTACAACAATTTTCAAAATTTAAATTTTTAAAAAAGGGTTTAAAGATATAGAGAAAAAACCTTTTGGGTGCCAAGGGGGTCGCTCCCTTAAAATTTTTTTGGACCCATATTAAAAAACTTTTTTTCTATTTTTATACAAAATTTAAAAAAACCCAAGGATGCCGCTTACTTTTGAATCACCCTGTATACAGTGTATAATTTTTGGTCCAATAATTGTACCCATTTCGATCCACTTACAACATTAACCCAAATAAAATTGGAACTTTATTTTATTAAAAAATATAAAATAAATAAGTGATTTCTTTATCTGGGTGTTATACACCTGGCAGGACGCATAACATTTCTCGATTTTCTATGCTACTATGTATGTGTATAGCTCATTGTTTAAATATTTTTATTATTAATTTAAATCATAATATTAATAATTTATAAAAACAATTACTCGTTCAAAATGATCTTGAGAAAATTTTAGGCATATTTTTAACATTAAAATTTTTTAATAATTTATTTATTTTTTTTTCGAGTGAATTAAAATTTAAACTTTAATTTGATTATATAAATAGGTAAACACAATAATTTAAATAAAAGTTGCTTTAAGCCTAGAAGAACTAGATAGCTTAATAAGAGAAATGTTTTAAAAGCTTAATTCTAAATAAATTATATAAAAACAATTTTTGATGTTAAAAATATGATTAAAATTTTTTTGAACAAGTAACTGTCTTTAAAAATTATTAATATTAATATTTAAATTGAAGATAAAAATATTTAAACGATATTCCATGTAACAAAGATCAGAAATTAAAAAATCAAAATCTGAAGATCTTAAAATTTAACCCCCGATAAAACAAGGGAATTTTATTTTTAATAAAGTTTAAATTTTATTTTATTAAAGTTTAAGTGGTTTAAAGGTACATTTTGATTGTTCCCACATAGTTGTTCTTAATGAATGAATATTTTAAATTTATTTTTGATGGATCACTGGTATACCTACTTGTAAAAAAATATTGTTATAGCGAAATTTTTAATGGCCAAAATCACTATTTCGCTTAATCTCCTTTATTACTTATTTTATTAAAAAGGGATAAAAACTTTTAAAGACTTACTCATATTTTGTTTAATAATTTTTTTATAACTCTTTAATTTTTTATTAGACCATTAATTTTGATAATCCTTTTTCTAAATCAATGGTTTTTGGGTTTATTTCCTTTTTCCTTTTTTTTGGTAAAAAAATATTAAACCCCTGACTGGAACAGCAGGGCTTTAATTAATTTTATTAATAAAAAATAATATTGAAAAAATAAAATAAATAGGAATCGGAAATGAAAGTTTTAGGATTTTTTATAAATTTTTTAAATTTATAAACAAAAAATTTAGATGTGTTTTATATTGTTGTGGCCGTATCATGTATTTAAGATTTCTTGTTGGATATTCGCCAAAAATTTCTATCTTTATAGCTCTTACAATGGGACCGCTTCTATCTTGGTCTCGGAAACTGAGTGTTTTAAACTATTAAACCCTATGAACTGGCAGATCCCTTAACATAAATTTAAAAAAATCATAAAAAAAAAACATTTTAATCTCCGTTTTGGTGACAACTCTAATACCGTTTTCAAGATAAAATTAATACACAGTATCCGGCGTATGGAAACTTTTTTATTTCTTATATCTCAAAAAATTTTATTCATGACAAAAATCTCTGCATACATTCTCACACTCCTAAAACGCGTAAGGTAGGTGGAAGTTAACAAATATAGAATAAAACTGCCCTTATTTTTAAACTAAAAAAATATATATTTATTAAAACTATTGTAAAAATCTATCCTTAAGGATTAACAAATAAGTTCTATTTAAAAATCTTCATACTTAAAAAAACATATCAACATTTTGTTATTCCTTAAGCAATTTAAATTTATTTAAATCACTTAAGGAACCAATTGTAAAATTATGCTTTTTTTTAATCAATTAGGCTAAAACTCAGAATTGTTTTTAGACCACTATTTGCGTCTTATCAAAAACGCATTCGGTCTTCAGAATGTAAAATTTATTTTGTTGTAATTTTGGATAACGTAGTAGTATATATACACATCATGATGGTCTAGGGGACAAAGGTATTAAATGCTTAAAAAACAGATAAATGCTTATTTGATAACTTATTTGGAACATATTAAAATTAACACATTTCTATTCTTATTAACATTAATTTATTAAAAACACAAAATCTGGTCGTTGTATAGCGGGGGTATAAAAACTTATAAAATAATTTATCGAAAACTCTTAGCAAAAAATCCAAGTAAAGTCACCACCTCTGTTGTTAATGACAGCTCGACATTTGTTTGACATACTTCTTATCAAACTGTCAATTTCGTCCTGTTCAATTTGTAACCATTGCAACTGCATACAATTGAGCAGCTCTTTCCTTATCTGGAACACTAATCCTTGATTTAAAATACGTCTTTTTAACATATCAAATGTGCTCGATGGGATTCAAGTCAGGGATTACGCAGGCCAGGACAATGTCTAAATATTGTGCTGCCCCAAAAAGTTTTGGATGATTCTTGCAACATGCGGAAGTGCATTACCGTGCATAAGTACAAAACTTTCTTTAAATTGTGCAGCGCGTGGACAAACAATAAGTTTCAGAATATGAGTTCGATATTTATTTGCCGTTAAAAACCCTTGAACAGGAACTAGATTAGTTCGAAAACCTATCGAAACGCCAGTCCAAACCATCAGAGTTCCTCCTTGTGTTCGCCACACCCTTAGTCTTCTTGAATCAGGTCGTAAACCAAACATCGATTTATTGGTAAAAAGAGCGCGTGCCTAATCTTATTCTTGCCAAATTTAATGTTTTTCGGCTCATTCTAATCTCCTTGCGCAATGACAATAATGCGGTGAACGTTTTGAAGCTCACTTCTTAGCTGGCTGGCAGTAATATTGGGGTCCCGGAATGTCCGAAGGCAAACAAACCTGTCATGTATAGGTTCTGTTGCTCTTGTTGGACCTGTTTGCCTTTCCCTCACATCACCAGTATCTAGAAATCTCTGCCATAACCGTTCTATAGTTCTCTTGGTAGAATGTACAGCTTCTGCAATGTTGCGGATGTTCATATCACCCTCTGTTATACCAATTGCTCGTAGTTGTGTTTTACAATCAAGATATTGCCTTTGCATATTGGCTAAGTAAAACGCACAATAAAAACAAATTCTCACTACAAAAATTGTGCTGAATACATTTTTCAGTTGAACAAATAAGTCTCGAGAATTTAAAATTTATTTTTAAAATCAACTAAAACAAGCCAATATGGTGAATGTGATAAGTATGTACGAAGGTATGCTCAATAAATATTTAACACATTTTATCTTTGCAAAAAATTATTAATTCCGAAAATTAAATTACTATTATTTCTTGTGTTTTAGACAATGATAAGCGTAGATATAGAGATATAGAAAATTGAAAAACGCATAATGTGTAAATTGTTTAGGATTTCTTATACTAAGCACACTAAAATAGTTATTAGATGTATAAAGCTTCTCTAAACGTTTCTTTTACATTATTTTATAAAAAATCCATTAATTTGACCCCACAGAAGAAAAACAACTACATTACATTTCGTTTTCACATTGAAAACTTGCAGAGATAAGCCTTAATAGGAACAAGGGCTACCGTGGGGCCAGTCAGGCCTCTTACGGCAGCGCATTTATCAAATGAGATACGACCAAATGATTTATTCTTCTGCTGTTATCTGCCATCGACTGGCAGTCCACGCAGTCTGACATCATAATAAATTATAGGTAAATTTTTAGTTATAATTTTCTTCTATTATATTATTCAGAGGAACAATGAGTTGCTTATAGTTTTTATCTAATAGTTTACGTAGAATACTCTGTGTTTTTGTCTTTGTTCTTGTGAGCCAACACAATATGATTCAATGACTTGAGAATTTTGCTTTTAAGATCTATGCTTTAATAAATGAGTAAGTAACTACCTGGAGTGCTATTTTAAGTGTCTTCATTAAATTAATTTAAATCAGTTGTAAACTTTTAAAAACAAGTGTTTTATATTAAATTTAAGATGATATTAAATATTTATTAGCCACAAAATATATAGTTGACTTTAATCTACCCCATAAGACCTTTAAGTTTTTTTTTATCCTTTTAACGTGTATTCTAAAAATGATAAAATTCCTCATTTTTTCTGATTTGTACTGATGGTATTATATCTTTTTCCGATTTTACTTATTCCCCATTTATTTTTTAAACAATCAAAAACCCTTATTTGTTGCCTCTTTAAAGAATATAATATATACAGGGTAAGTTTTTTAAACTTGATATAGGCTATTTCTTTTATTTGAATAGTTAAAGCATTAGTTTCAAAAGCAAAGGGGTTTGAAATAATCCAATTAAAAAAAATCGCAAAAAAATATTTTAAAGCGTTGCCACAGCAAATTCAGAAAAGGTACATATTTAAATGGCAACACCGCATTTTTTCATTACCGTTAGATTTCAATGTTCTCTACAAAAAACTTCATATACCAGTTGTTGGTTTAGCCATTTTTGAATAACCAGGCGAAAATAATTTGGTTTTGGCCTATTTATTAAATGAGGAAAATTAGGAGAAAATAAAACAAGCTAAGTACTGGCAAAAAAACACAAAATTTAACTAACCTAATAACTCTTTCTTAGTAAATGCTCAAACTGATGTCCGCTTTGCAGTCCGCAACAATGAATTCGTTTAACAATATTGTCATTAACATGCTGCAACATTGCGGGATTAATATTATTAATTTCTCGCTGAATGAAATATTTCAGCTCATCAACGGAATTTGGTGCCGTCACATACACTTTATTTTTTACGTGACCCCACAGAAAAAGTCTAACGGTGTAAGGTCAGGTGTCCTAGCAGGCCACTCAGTTGTACCCCTTCTTCCAATCCATTTTCCAGGCAGTAGTTGATTGAGATATTCTCGTACTTGTCTTGAAAAACGAGGTGGTCCCGTCTTGCTGAAAATAAAAGGTAATTTTGCCTGTTAACCATACAATTTAAATAAAAAGTGGCTTCGTCGCTATAAAAAATAAACTTCTCGAAGTTGGGTAGCTCTCGCTTTTTTCTAAGAACCAGTCACAAAACTCTGGTCTTCTATCACAGTCGTCGTCGTGTAATTCTTGCACACTCATCTTTTCGTAAGGGTGATATTTATTTGCTTGTAAAGTTGTACAAACCTTCGATTGGGAACAATCCACCTCATGTGCAATTTTATATGTCGATTTATGAGGATTTTCTACATCCCGAAGAAGAATATTTTTGCCAATAACGTTATTTTTACGCCTTTTACGAAGCTTTGGACACACACTACCAGTTGCCTTCAGTCTTTCTAAAATTGAACTGATTTAGAAGTGGTTTATCTGGATGTGTTACGTGAAGTTGGGCGCAGGCATCTCTTAAACCCCCCACATGTAAAAAAACAGTTCAACTCTGTCTTGTGGAGTAATTTTATTTATTTTGACAAAAAGAAACTTTTTAACAACACTAAAAGACAATATGACAGTTCTTTTCAAATAATAGATTTGCTCATTTTTTTCCCAAGCCTACTATTGTGATATTGTGATGTTACCAATTCACATTGTGTTCGCTGTTAGTTAGTAACTCAATTTTTTTCATTCTTTTTTTCCTAATTATTCAAAAATGGCTACTCCAACAAAAAATGATATAAGAAGTTTTTTGTAGAGAACTTTGAAATCTATTAAACGGCAATGAAAAAATGCGGTGTTGCCATTAAAATATTTTTTTTCTGCAAAAACTGGCAACGCTGAAAAATTTATTTTGCGTTTTTTCTTAATTGGGTTATTTCAATCAACTTTGCTTTTGGAACTAATGCTCTAACTGTTCGGATAAAAGAAATAGCCTATGTCAGGTTTTAAAAAACTTACCCTGTATATATAAAAAATCCTAAAACTTTTCCAAACATTCTTTTAGATTGTGTAAGTTATATTATTAAAGAGGTGAAAAAATTAAAAACAACCGTCGCGTTTCTGTACAGATGTGACTTTTGAGGTAGTAAAAGCTTTAAAACACTTCAATTTATCATTACATCACCATCTTTTTTTCTTATTTTGGACCCGTGTAAAGTATGGGTGACAAATAACTATGTTTTTCAAGAGAAATATCAAACAATTTGTTATTAGATAAATTAGTTAGTAGGTAGGTTTAGGTAGGTTTAAAGTGAGGGACTTTTTACGCCCTCCACTGCGACCGCTCGGTCTATTGTGGCTCACACCTTTTGATATTTCTCCCAATAGGATCGGACTTCTAATGAATCCGATACCAGATTGGGAGAGAGTTCTTACATCTCCTCTTACTCGTGTCGCTACCGGACACAAGCACAATGTCTTCTGATGTGTCCTGGTGTCCCTGTCTCTTGGAGAGTATGACGAGCAGAAGATTAGATCCATCATGCCCTCCTCTCCCGGTCTAGTGACGTGGGTAGCTACCAGGTCCTTGTTACACGAACCAGATGTTCTTTCTGAGGCCGCATCTCCGGCCTTATCCTATGAAAACGGTCCTATCCGCTTTCTGTTTAAAGCCAGGAACCCTTTTTCCTATAAGGGCGGTTCTGTCCGCCCTCTGTTTGGATTCAGGGAACCCTTCCTAAGCACCTGTTTGTTCGTGATGGATTAGCTCTTCACCGTGAAACAGGCGCCGGTGACTTCAGGGGCACCTTACGAAACGGATTCACCCGTTTCAGTCGGCGCACCTTTGTCTGCTTGTGACTTAGGTGGCACCTCTCGAAACGGATTTATCCGTTTCGGTCAGGGCACCTATGTCACTTTTTTCCTATGAAAGCGGTTCGGTCCGCTTTCTGTTTGGAGCTAGGGAAGTAATAGTCCACCACGGCAGAGCCCCGCATTACCGCAGTAAGGCTAGATACTCTGAGAGGTCGCCCTGTATCTCAGAGGCACCGTTGGGGACACCTGTTTAAGGCACAGGATGTCATTCACTCATCAGCACGGTATGCTAACACCTTGAGTTAAAGCCTTGTGTTCATCTTAGCTTCGGATCCCGTTTCATAGGGTGGCAACCACAACGACGATGTGTGAACACAGCGGTTGGGAATTAGTAAGTAGTGTAGTTAGAATAGTATATGCCCGCAATGATATAAATTTATTAGTCTGATAGAAGTAGACCCAAAATATTTTCCGTGTTCTCTAGTATTAAATTGTGCGATGTGGGTAGAAAATTATCTACTTTATTAAATTATTTAAACCACATTTTACTAGAGCAGATAAAGCTACCACCGATATAACTTTAGTGTCAAACGATAAATTTTCACCTATAATTTCCCTAGTGCTTGAATTATTTTCGAAAATTTTTATAAAGAATTATTATTTTTTTAAATTTCCTTAGTCGCGGACCAAGAAAAATTCGTGACTGAGGAAACATTTCTGGACTTTAAATTAAGGACTTTAGGGATTTGGTAATAAAATTTTTTATCCAAAATTTATTAAAAAAAATATGAAAAAATACATCAGCTGTCAGAATAATTCTATTTATTAATTTTGTTCGCCTAGCTGGGCTGTTAACTAATACTTTAGTTTTTTTCGGAAATAATTCATTCTTTAGAGAAACTTTAAGTAAAAATATCAGTTTTATTTTCTAAAAGGTTGTAATATATTTAGAAAGCAAAAGCAAATATTATGAGAATTTAAAATTCATGTATATTTAGGAAGCTGTTTAAGTTACTTTTATTGGTACCTAACCATTTATATCTCATGTTTTAAATTATAGTTCCCCTATACGAAGGCACAAAGTAAAACATATTCAACCAGTTACTGCTATATTTCCTGCTCTAAAACATATAAATAACAAACGAGATGAAATCCTGCGGTCCATTACCAAGGGGTCACACCCAGAACAGCAGGAAGAAAGCAGCGACTGCCCTGGCTGCCAGCATTCACCTGCACCTGCCGAGATTTTTTTCTTTTCTCTTCTTCTTTTTGTTTTCAGATAGGTTTGCAATGCCTTACCGAAGCAACATTACCGACGTACCGTCATCTTCAAATGGGCTGTTATGTTACATACAAGTATCTTGTACTTGTATAAATATTAAAAAAAAGCTTTTATTAATAAAACAAAACATAAAAATATATTTCTTTAATAAAAAAATGTTTCTGACTTTTATAAATCAATTTTACCTCTACTAGCACAATAAATGACTGCCATAGCCAAAATTTTTATTTAATATCGGGCCTTAAAAAATCTTTGCTATTACAGCAAAATTCACTTTACTAAAATGATTCTTTAATACTTATAAAGTTATTTTATAAGGTATGTACTTACTGGCAGCAAAAAAGTGAGTTTGCTGTTGCAGCAATGTTGCATTGTTACACTAGCAAAGAAATTTTTATAATGCATTTGTTAAAGGTAACAAAGTAATTTTTAATGAGTGAAAAGCTTTTGTTATATTTTGTTGAGTGTTTTTTAATTGATATCAATATCTAAGGGGACGATTTTTGGGACCATTTTAAGAAGAAAACTTTATATGAACGTATGTCCTAAACGTCTTAACTTTTTAGATACAGGGTGGTAAATTTTTTAAAAATAAATCATTTATTATTAATATCTGTGATATCACTTCAGATATCTTAATGAAATTTGTCATACATGTACTATGTATTAAAAGGCATTTTTTAGTGTACTACTTTTTTTTTATTAGTTTCAGATGTTTAGGACATACGTATGTAAAAAATAATAAAATAATCTGAAGGTAAAAAGCAAACACAAAAGTTTTGGAAAAAATTCTATTTGCTACACGCATGTCTAGTTACTCAAATAGTATTTTTACCACTACTGCATGTTTTATAAATACTAAACACCAAGTGTTTTATTAGTCTGGTCAACATGTACCTTTTTGGATGAAATGTGTGTATATTCTCCAAAAATTACGATAAGATGTCATTCGATTGGGAATATTATGTAGAAAGTTTAAGAGAGATTTAAAAAGGGGAGGAAATTTCCTATATAAAGTCCTGCCTCCCGGAACTGTATGTTTAATAGTTATAATTTTTACAGAGCCGTGAAAATAGCGCTAAAAGTGGGTACTCTGGTTTCCGCGCGTGTTGTTACCGTGTCCGAAAATTATGAGCAGATTTGATCTCTTGATTTTTTTAGACCGACGCCGACGCACGGTTTTTACCTAGAAAAATTAAATCTAGATATTTCTCTGCATGGTGATATTGTTTACCGATATTGTTATGATCATGCAGAAAAATGGTTTTTATTTTTTTAAGCGAAAACCGTGCATCGGATTGAAAAAAATCAAGTGATCAACTTTGCTTATAAATGATTGGGGCTTTTAATTTTTTTTATTTTTAAAGAAATCAGTCTCTGTCTACCCTCTTTACCCTTATCCGCCACCCCTTTTGTATCCACCTAGCTGTCAGCCCCTTGGGATTTCAGCTAACGGGGTTAAGACCTTCACCTGGGAAAATTTTGAAGCATATTTTCGATGACGATTTTTCCCCAAAAATTTTGCACTTTTACCCTTTGTTGCTACCCCCTGTATCCAGTAGGTTGTCAGCCTACGCGGGAACATAATTAGCAATACTAAATAAACATGTTTTACGGGAGAAACTCCATATTACTGATGACGATAATTTTTCGGCTCCAACTCTTAGACCACAAGGTTTTCAATAAAATTATTTTGAAAAGCTCATTTGAATCCTTTAGACGAATATTTAAACTTTATTTTATGTACTTTGCAACCTTCAAATTAATGTTTTTTCATTGAGTTGTGTTAAAAGAGACTAATTTTGAATAAGAGTGTGCAAAGAAACAGAGTCAGAATAATTCCGCTAACACGAGCTTACAGCCAGACTAAATAGCTATTTCGGGAAGAAATGGTGGTGGCTAATATTTGTAAATCCAATAGAGTGAGTAAAAAATAGTTAAAAAATCTAAAATATAATAAAAAATAAAAAATGTCTCATTTTAATATTTTTGTAGCGTTTTTTTGCTAAAACTTATAAAGCCCATTAGCTTAAATAGAAACAGAAAAAACTTCAAGTGTACCTGACGAGGTTCGATTTGATAATAATGGGCACATCATAACCAAATATAATAGCCATTCAAGGCACGAATGTAAAATTCGTTGTGGCACCACAGCTTTCATGTGTGAAAGCTGTGAGGTTCACCTTTTTACTCAATGTTTTCAAAATTATCATTTACATTAAAACAGTAAATTTTATATTCTAGAATCTAGTTTATGATTTCGACCAATGGTGCAAAAACGTTATCTATTTTTTTAAAATTATTTTTAAAAATAAATTTTGTTTTTATGTTGGATATTATTAATAAAAATTTAAATTAACAAAATAATAGCTTGCTATCATATTCTATTCTAATTTTGCAGCCTTGGACGAAAACAAGTTAAAATAAAACACTTTAAAACAAACTCCTTAGCAATTAAACCACAAATGTGAGCAAAAATTAGTAAAATTTAAATTAGTAAAGGTCTTAAAAACCGGAAAAATAAGCCATAGATAATTCTAAATATTTATTTATTATTGGGCTAAAAACAAATACGGTTGCAAAATGTTATTGAAATAGATAGAATTATTACTTGCTGTTTACCTTTCTTTGTCATTTAGTAAACGAATGCAAAAATATTTAAAATAATAGCTATGTTTATTTAAACTTTTTTAATACACTTTTTTATTTGTTTTAATGCATTGGTAATCCAATACCCATTTATAC
>JAHBCN010020326.1:0-15161 GCA_019359885.1 Listronotus oregonensis
AAATAATACCCCTTTTTTTCCAAACTTGTTTAAACTTTTTTTACTTGTATAAGCATACTTTTGTATGGAAGGGATTAGGTATCAAGCCGACAAAACCCCAAAAAACACCTGCCTTTCTTAACTGCTTTTTTTCCTTTATAATGGCTTAAATCTAAAAAAAAACACTTTACCCCATATTCAACATTTTAAAAAAAATTTATAAAAAAAAAATAAATTTTTTTAAATAGGTACTAGAAAAAATGAGACTAAAAAAGCAAACCCTCTATTTTATAAAATTTTTTTGTCAAATCCCAGTTTTTAAAAAATTTTTTTGCAATTTTTTTTCCCAAATTTTTTGGATGCCCTAATTTAAAAAATGCGAATTTTTGCAACATTTGGAATGTGAAAAAAAATTTTGTTTAAATTAATTTCCTTACCATCGTCGCCAAAAAGGGTTTTTTTCATCCAATTTTTTTGTGCGCATGCGTAAATGTCAGCCATTTTTTTCATGTTTTTTGTAAACAAGCTTTTTAAAAAGGGCCTGTAAACACAAAATTTAAAAATTTAAAAAAAAATACAAAAGAAAGTATATTATTAAAGAAAAAAAATAGAAAATAAAAAAAAAACCCCCTTTTAATTAGAAAATGGTTTTTTTTAATCGATTTTATAATGATATGACAAAAAGGAACGAAGAACGGTGTTGTTATGGAGTATGTAAAGTGATACACGCTATAAATCATTTAAATACAATACAATTTAATCAATATAAAAATTTTATTTTGGGGGAATAATTAGAAAAAAAATTATAGATATTTTTTGTATAGTAAAGAAGTAATGATGCCTAACCCCCAATCAGCTCATTTCTTTTTTTTTTTTAAAGACTCCATGACATTTAACCCCCCCTTTTTTTAATTCGTACAGTTATGGGTTTAACTGAATTCTTATCCCCCAAAATAAACGATTTTTCCAGAAAAATGTTTTAAATTGGGGAAAAATTTGATTCCCATTTTTCGATCAAAACAACAAACTTTGAATTGCCGCTATTTCAACATGGCGATGCGCTTGCGCTTGTCACATAAAAAAAAAGGGGTTTTAAAAACCCGCCATCTTGAATTCTGCAAACGGTTTTTTTTATCGGGACCCCAAAACCCCAAATCGGTTGATTTTTTTGAAAATGATTATTTCTTACTTTTGGGGGGTCCAAAAATTCCAATTTTTTTCGATTTCGGGTGAAACTTTTTAAAAAAATTTTGGGTTTTTTTTCCTTTTTCGGGGAATTTTTCTTGAAATTTTTCCCCCTTTTTTTTGTAAAAACCCAATTTTCCCTAATTTTTCCCTTTTTTAAGGGGAAAACCTCCAAAGGGCCAAAAAATTTTGTTAAAAAGTGGGAAACCAGTTTTTCATTTTTTTAATTTATTTTTTTAATTAGGTAACAAAAAAAACTTTTTGGCCTTTTTGGGAAATTTTTTCCCCCCTTTAACCTTTTGAAAAATTTTAAAACCAATTCCTTGAAAATTTTGGGCCCCATTTAAGAAACTCAGGGTTGAAATTTTTTTTTAAAATTTTTTTAAGTAAACCCCAAGCCCGGGACCCCCCAAAGTTTTCTTTTTTTCCTTTTTTAAAAAAGGAAGTGGCAAAATTTTCCCAAAATTTTTATTTTAAAAATTTTTTTAACCCAAAAAAAAAAAAAAAAATTTTCAAAAAATTTAGTAGAGTAAAAATTTTTCAATATTTTCGATTAGGTTTTCTCCTGAGAGCCACTGAACTTAATAATTTTAATTTAATTTTGGGGCCCCCAAAAAAAGGGCCCCCTTTTTTCTAAAAATAACAATTTTTTTTTTAAAAAAAAACGGCTCTTGGGGGGATTTAAAATTTTTACAAAAAACCTTAAAAAAAATAAAACAACTTTATTTTAGAAACAATACATTTTCGAATTTATATTTATAGAAACTTTTTTTTTATAAAGGGGATTTATAAAGGGAAAAGTCAATACTTTAAAAAAGTAGTCTAAGTCCCAAAAAAAAACATAGAAGTCTATACAAATATGGGCCCCAAGGCTTCGTTTCCGGGAAAAACAGGGTGTTAAAATTTTTTTATTTTTTTTTTTTATTTTTTAAATAAAATCTATGATAATGTAAATATTGGGGTAATAAATTTGGGATTCGTGGTTTTTGGTAAGGGCGGATTCGAATCTTTTTGTACGGCTCTTACTTGTAGGGGTGCCACCTACACGTCTTTTTACTATTTTGAACAATCACAACTTTTTGATAAGGCCCTGTATTACATTTTTAAGTAAATTAAATAATTGTTTTGCCATTTTTACGTCAAAAAGGTATACTTGTTAAAAGTTGATATGAGCAACCGAGATATTTGGATTTAAAAAAATTACGACGCATCTGATTTTATTATAGAAAAATTAAAAAAAGTAAAACAAAATGTATAATTAAACAACATGTATTTTAATTTTCAATAAAATTATTGTTCTTAAATTATGTTTAGCAACACATAAGCTAGGTTTTATAATTTTCTTTAAAAAAAAGAGAAAAATTAAATAAAAACTTTAACACCCTGTTTTTTGAAACGAGGGCCCTGCGGACCATATTTGTATAGATTTTTATGTTTATTTTTGGCCGTGCTTTTTTCGAACCTTTTATATGCTGTCCCCATTTTTGTTGCCAAATTTCTTGGGTGGTAATGGAAACATTTTAGTCCCATGAAAACTTTTTTCAAAAAAATTTTAATTTAAAAATTTTTGGGAGATAATTTTCGGTAATTTTTTTTAAAATTTAAAAAAGTTTGTTTATTTTTTCCAAAAGAACAACTCCGCAGGAGGAAGACATTTTCTAAAAATATGAAAACAAACAATGGCAATTTGTAAAAAAAATACGTTAAACGAAAAAAATGTCTGGTTATTTTGAGCACGAGTGTAATTTATTTAAATATTTCCCGAATCAATGGAGAACTCGAATCAAGTAAATTTAAATATTTTAGGAAATAGAAAATACTAACGTTTCGTGAACAATATAAACTTGCGATGCAATTTTCGATTTCTGCAGTGCAATTACCACTGTAATTTTGCGAAAATTGCGCTTCTCTTATGGAAATTTACCATATGAGGAAAATTCGCCATAAGTTTTACTAGAATTCTAGTATGTGTAAAACGGGTATAACCGTATAACTAAGTATAAATTGCAGCATGCTACCTGTTTGTCCTATTTTCCACGGCCCTTGTGTTATGGTAATTATGCCTGTATAATTTATAATAATTATTATAAAATATCACTTTACATAAAGAAAATTAATTTGTCAAAATGTTTCTACAAAATTATAGATAATAACCACCTACTTTCACAAAAAATTGCGTTGTTACCTATTTAGTGTTATTACCATAAATTAACACTAAATGTCATAAGAGCCTGTAACTCTTTCTTGACGTTTTATTTTATGGTTGTACGACATCAAGCATCAAACATTAGCACATTTAATAAAGGAATACTCAAAGTTCTTGTCGTTGGCCACTTTTAATATTTAAAGATGGTAATAAAAGAACTTTAATTAGCAAAACAAATATTTAGTAAGAGGTTTTCTATCAAGACAAATTCAATTTAATTTCTATTTTTCACTTCTGAGTAAGTTTTTTATAAAATAATGATATCGTCATATCAATACAAAAGTATATTATATGATATGAAGGAAAAGTAATACCTTTCATGGCGCGCTCGTCGGAATAGAGAGCAAGTCATGAAAAGTAACTTTTTCTCCGAATAAAATAGGGTGTTTTTTCTTCTAACGTCGACAAATTAAGGCAAAAACATCTACTTTTAACAGTAATAAGTATTTAAGATAAGTTGGTTCGCAAGGCGGTAAATGGTTGCTAAAGTAATGTAACAAAAAGCTGTCAGTGAATACTGTCAACAACTTTTTTTTTAAACTGCGTCTCCGATTGCGTTTTAGTTCCGTATTAATAAGCAGTTATTAAGTATGTACAGTGACGGAATTAAAATCTCGTACACCTAATTTTTCCCAGTGTGATGTTGGCTTTTGCGTACCTGGATCACCTGGAAATATACCTTACTTGACAAATTGTTATCTGTCACAATTCAAAATTATATTATTTACTTTTTTAATTTTGAAAATGATTGAACTAGAGAAGGCGAGAGTAATTACTCTATTCGAAGAAGGTGTTTCTCTGGGAAGAATAGCTCAGCAAGTTGGGAAACCAAGAAGCACTATTCAAAGTCTCAGAACTAAATGGGAAAATACAGGATCAATGGGAAGAAGGGCTGAAGTGGTAGAAGAAAATAAACGAAATCAAGATAATGATCTGATAGTTTTTTGGAAACAATCCATTTCAGACAGCTGTAGAAGCACACAACCAAACTAATTTTCCTGGGACAGTAAGAACAGTAAGAAATCGTATTAGGAAAAATTCGGAATTGAGAAGCAGTGTAGTTGTTAAAAACCCATTTTTGACCGATATGAATAAAGGGCAAAGAATGGAATGCACTGGAATATTTACCGAAAGGGTTGGATTTTGGGAAAGGGTATTTTACCGATGAGACGATTTTTCAATCTTATTATAGCGGGCAGATTAGAGTGTATAGGCCGCAATACACGGTACAAAGAAAGATATACCCAACATGTTAAACAAGGGAAGATTTTCTGTTAATGTATGGGGGTATATGTCTTTCAGAGGTAGGCATATGCCACCGTATTCGAGAAAGATTTAATAGTCAAGCTTATATACATATACTCCAAAATGTTATGTGCCATCGGTTAACAATATTTTTGGGAACAAAAAAATTTTTATATACCAGCATGACAACTGCCCGTCCATACAGCAAGGAAAGTTTCGACTGGCTACGGGAAAATAAATTTATTGTTACCTTGGCCCTCAAGAAGCCCTGATATCAATCCAATTTAAAAACGTTTGGGGATATATCGTAAAGGAAATTAACAAGAACAATGATTTCCATACAAAAAAACATTTGATGATTTGAATAAAATTGAAGAACCTTTAAATTTAATTACAATGTTCATCATGCACAAATGCTGATTGCATCAATGCCCACACGTTTAAACTTATTAGTGGAAAAAATGGTGCCGCTTTAAAAATATTAAGCCAGTGTTTTTTTTTAATATTTGAATAAAAAAAACTATATATTTATTTTGGAGTCATGTACTTTATTGAATATTAATTAAGGTGAAAAAAAGGTAAAGAGCCAAGTTTACCAAAATATTCAAAATTGACATAAAATGTTAACCTAAGTGTACGAAATTTTATTTCCGTCACTGTATATTTAATATTCAATTAAGTAATAAATAAAAATTTTAGTTTTGTTTTTATTTTAATAAATGTTGATTTGTTGACGCTTGTTTTTTTTGTTTGTTTGTATCTATGTTGCTGTGACAACACTTTTTTTTCTGCCGGCGGAAAAGTGAAAAGTAAAGCTCCGCCGGAGGAAAAATGAAACTTCGCGGTCGCCTACACAGTTAAGTAATGAAGGATTTACTGATGTTTGAAGAAAACATAGTTTGTTTATTTTATAAAAAACTATTTGGTATAACAACGAAATGGTGGCCAAAATGAAAAAAAGTACTCTATTGAAATTTTAAAATTCAAGAAACAAATGGTAAGGCTGGGAAAAAATAATTTTTCAGTTATTATTAATCTAACACAAATTTTTTAGGCACCGTTATCAAGGTCGTAAAATAGTCTTTGTTTTTGATGCCATATGCCAGAAAAAAGTTATAGGACAAAGTTTAAAGAAAAACATTAAAAATTAGAAGAAAAAACACGAAATGGATGGCTAAGTTTAAAAATGCACATCTTGGTTACTAAAGATCCTTGACTTTTACCAAAAACCATTTTCAAAAACAGGGTAACAGTTTTTCTGCCTGTGAAGCAGGAAGTTCACCTAAATTTACGTGGAAAACAGTTATGAAGCAAAATTTGATATTGATAAAAAAAATTATGTTCTCGTTTTTTGAATATATTTTTGTCAAATAAGTTTTTTCTGCTTTTATAGGGTGGAAAATTGATGGAAAATTTAATTTTAAACTGGTTTTGTGTTAACATCTACCTATTTGCAAAAAGTGCATATAATGCGAGTTAAAATTTAAAAACATATTTTAGGGTCAATTAAACATACAAAACAATAAAATCGAAAATTTAAGTTATCGACAAGTTTTTTTTTACATAATATATATAACTAAATAAATATTTAATAATTTGATTTTTTCAAAGTGAATTTAGTTTTAAAGGCTTAAAATTTCATTTTTTTTTGTTTTCGCTTGATATTTTTATAAAATAATTTGTTTCTTAAAAACATATATATTTTTTAAAAGGTAATTACAAACAAAAAAAATTAAAGAATATCTACAGGGTCCTGCAGCTCAAAACATCCTGTCTTATTTGCTCATTTTTTTATTCACTGTAAAATTTTCATATTTTGCAGACGTAACCTTTAACCCACAGTGCATTTTAGGAAAATAATTTTGGTTATACAGGGTGTCACAAAAAAGTGTGACGTCACGATGGTGCATTTTTTAAATGGAATGCTATGTATTTTTTTTATATATTTAGGTACCTCTTGTGGTCATTTATATTCCTTTTAAAATTTTGTCATCATCAGTTTAGTACTTTCAAGAAAAAAAATATATAAAAAAACTTTTGCACCATTGAATTTACAAATGAATAAAAATACCAATAGTGCTTGATTAATAGAACTAAACAAAGAACTTATTAAGTAACGTAACATCAGTCGCTTAGGTCATGTTTGGTTAATTCGAACTGTACAGGGTGTCCAAAATTTAGTGTCAAACTTTTCAAATTTAAAAGCACTTTATTTTTCTTATTTTAAATGTGAGCCCTTGTATATTTTTGGGTCGTTAGATAAAGAATTAAAAAACAAACATTTTTTTAATTAGAACCCTATCGAAATTTCTAAAACATTAAAAGTTATTTGTTGAAAACTCATTTTGGCATCTATTTTAATAGTAATTCCATGAATAAAAAAGATAGGGGGCTGTGAAAAACAAATTTTTTTCATTGGAGTCTATTTAACTTTTTCAGAATTTTATTTTGACG
Source organism: Listronotus oregonensis (assembly GCA_019359885.1). Classification (NCBI taxonomy): domain Eukaryota; kingdom Metazoa; phylum Arthropoda; class Insecta; order Coleoptera; family Curculionidae; genus Listronotus; species Listronotus oregonensis. The sequence continues at coordinate 7,070 of JAHBCN010020326.1, forward strand.
TATTATAAAAATTGAAGAATTTTATTATTTATTAATTAAATTAAATTAATTTAAAAAACCTTTTTAAAGTTTAATAAAAAGTAATTTTTAATTTTAGATAACATATTAATTTTAACCAATTTCTAGTAATAACTAACGTTATTAGGAAACTCTAATGTCAATAAATTGTTTTTCGTAGCCACCTACCATTTTTATCTAGTGATGTTACTATCGAAATAGATGCCAAAATGAGTTTTCAACGAATAACTTTAATGTGTTAGGAATTCGATAGTTAAAACTAGAAAATGTTTATTTTTTAATTCTGCATCTAACGACCTAAAATATACAGGGGCTAAATATTTAAAATAAAAAAAAATAAAGTGCTTTTAAATTTGAAGAGTTTGACACAAAAATTTTGGACACGCTGTACAGTGAATTAACCAAACATTACCTAAGCGACTATATTACGTTACTTAATAGTTCGGTTTAGTTCTATTAATCAAGCACTATTGGTATTTTTATTCATTTTTAAATTAATGATGCAAAACGTTTTTTTTATATTTTATTTTTTTTTTTCAAAAATTACTAAACAGAAGTAGGCACAATTTTAGAGGAATATAAATGACCACAAGAGGTCCCTCAATATAAAAAAAAATACATAGCATTCTTTTTAAAAATGCACCATCGTGACGTCACACTTTTTTGTGACACCCGTATAACCAAAATTATTTTCCTGAAATGCACTGTGTTGAAAGTAACGTCTGCAAAATATGAAAATTTTACAGTGAATAATAAATGAGCTACATAAGACGGAGGTTAGCTGCAGGACCCTGATATGTCTTCGGGGATGCTTTTAAGAAAAAAAATTTTAAAAAATTTATCAACATTAACAGGTGGAGGGCTGAAAATGGCACCTAAGGCCCAAAAAAATGAGTTTTTCGCAATATCTGCCAAAATATGCGAATTGAAAATTTTTGTTTTGTGAAAAATAAAGATCCCCTTTTTAATCTAAAAAAAAAGGGTTTTTCCCTTTTTTTTTCCCAAAAAATCGATAGTTTTCGAGATTACGGGACCCAAAGCCCCATTTTAGCTGCCGCTCTACCGCTAGAATGCCGCTATCTTAAAGGGATTTATTTTATAAGCGGGCGCACAAATTGTTCCATTTTTCGGGCAATAATGACCGGTTGTTCAATTAAGAGAGGTAGTCGGCTATATCCCAGAAACTACTAATAGTATAACTTTCGGGAAAAAAATTTTTGGGATAAAAGCGACCAAGGGAAATTGCTGAAAATTTTCAAGTCTGTGGGATGGCCGTTAGGGGGCGTAAGGGTAAGGTCAATACATATAAATATACATTTCTAAAAAAAATATCAATAAGTGGTACTATTTTTCTTTAAGGTTTTTTAAACAAAAAAGTTTCAGGTGTAATTTTTTGTCAGTTTTAAAATAAAAGTGGGGGGGGGGTTAAAGTTTAATTTAGAAAGTGCAAATAACTCCGGTTTTGCTTTAACCGAATTTAGTGAATTTGGTCTCGTTTAATAGAGAATTTAAAGCATTATTTTTGGGTGTATAAACTATTGCACATTTCTCACAAACGCCGCTAGAGGGCGCGTAAAACTAACTTTTTTTACGAAATTTTGAAAATTTAAATACAATTATTTTATACTTTAACATATTTAGTGGAGAAAAAAAAAAAAAAAAAAAAACCCAACAAAACTGCAAAAAACCCCAATTTAATATCTCTTTTCAAACCGAATATATTAGCAAAAATATAAACACGACATAAAACGTAACGCATTTAACGACACAATGTTTTACTAGGTCGATTTCTTTAGGTAAAATTAAATTTATAATTTTTTACAAAATCTAATGACATACTGCATGATTTTACTTATTTTAACCCATTTTTAAAGGGTAGTTAACATTAAATAATTACCAACCTATAACTGTAATAATCCATCGAGCGTGGTCCTATCAAGTTAGCTTTGAAAACAAAAAGATGCTTTAAATGTCAAAAATTTAAAATTTTTATTTCAAAATGTTATTTTCAATGTTGTGCTATTGTGTTCTTTAAAAATTCTTTGTTGTTGAGGATTAAACTCTACATAAGCTAAAAAAAAGTTGATGACATTTTTCTAAATTCTACGGCGTCTGTGAACATTTTGTGCCAAGGGACGAGCGATATATCATTACCGGTGATTAATCAAAATTTTTGAAAATCACTGATAGCAAACGTGACTAAAATCGCAAATAACTGCGATTGACAGAAACAGCGATTTTTTAGAATATGCGCGTTGAGTGACATAAAGGAAATGAACGTATTTTATTTCAAGAGTTCTTTACTCCCTCTTACACACTTCACTGATCTATGAAATAGAATTATAGTTTTTCTATAATATTTCACTTAGTTATTCCATATAGTTAACAAGGAAGGTGTTGAGAAGTATTTTACTTTTTTTTGTTTCATAAAAAAACTAATTTTCCTAGTCAACAGCTCGAGTTTTACAATTTATGATCATTACAATAGGAGACAGGCAAGAAAAATTTAAAATGCAGTAACAAAATAAATCACTGAGAGCGTTAATAGCGAAATACTGAAAACACTAAATAGCGTAGTGCGAAAAATCGCGATCGCGATAACGCTTTTAAATCGCCGTTATTTAAAAAACGCGATCACCGATAACGGCGTTATGCAAATATCGCTCTTTAGCTCATGCCTACTGCTTCCGTACCAGCGGGCTTGAGGATATCTCAATGCATACAGTCTTGCAGCTAGTGTCGCATTTTGCAGAAATTCAAAATAAATAGCAATAATATCAACCGTTCCTTTAAGCAACCAATGCATTTTTAATGAACACAATAGTACAACACTAAAAATAATATTTTAAAATAAAAATTGTTGGATTTTTGATATTTCAAAAAAACCTTGTTCTCCAAGTAACTTGATAAGGACCACGCTCGATGAATTATTACAGTTATAGGGGTTTGGGAATTATCTAATGTTAACTATCGTTAAATGGGTTAAAATAAGTAAAACAATATTCATTAGATTTTGAAAGTTTTAATTTAATTTTTTCCTAAAGAAATCGACCTAGGAGAAAAAATTGTGTCGTTAAATGCGTTACGTCTCTATGTCGTATTTATATTTTTGCTAATATATTCGGTTTGAAAAGAGATATTAAATTGCGGTTTTCGACGTTTTGTTGAATTTTTTTTCTCTATCCAAATATGTTAAAAGGTATATATCATTGTATTTAAATTTTTCAAAAAAATTCGTAAAATAAGTTAGTTTTTACCTTGACGCCCTCTAGCGGCGTTTGTGAGATGAATGTAGCAATAGTTTATACACCTAAAAATAATGCTTAAAATGCTCTTCTAAACGAGACCAAGTTCACTAAATTCGGTTAAAGCAAACCGGAGTTATTAGCACTTTTCTAAATTAAATTTTAATCTTCCCCCACCACTTTATTTTAGAACTGACAAAAATTACATTTGAAGCTTCTTTGTTTAGAAAACATTAAAGATTAAAATAGTATCACTTATTGATACACTTTATTTGATATTTTTGTGAAAAGTATATTTTTATGTTTTGACGTTACCCTTACGCCCCCTACCGGCCATCCCACAGACTTGAAAATAATTTCCAGCTATTTTCCTTGGTCGCTTTTATCTAAAAAAATTTCCCGAAAATTATACTTTTAGTAGTTTCTGAGATATAGCCCACTACCTCTCTTAGTGGAACACCCGGTACATTTTTTAATTATTCAAAGTTCATCGGAAGGGGAAAACCTGTACTCATCATTACATATGAGTTTAGGTTGATTCTGATTTTAGAATATAAAAAAAGCGACCAAAGTATTTTTTCACAATATTCTGAGAGTATTTTATTAATTAATTGATATTTAAAAAAAATGGTTTGTTAATAACATTTCTTTTTTATAATGAGACCTTAGCAAGTGTATAATGGTCCCAGAAAATTTCTTTCACCATCCTTCTTGCGTTTTAATAAAAAAAGTTTGCCCATCTGCATTTTTTAGCCGTTTCCGGAGTTCGAAAAAATCTGTGTTATGGCTTTTTCGACGGCCGTTTTTGCGAAAAATATTGGTGTTGCGAAAAAAGGGTAAAGACCATTTTTGTAGATTTCTAGGTTATCTTTATTTTTGTCTGAATAAAAATTCTCTAATTCGCATATTTTGGCAGATATTCGCAAAAAACTCATTTTTGGGACTTGGGGCCATTTTCAGCGGGTTCCCATGTCGAAATCGTGATAACTTTTTTACTCAAAAGCATCCGAAAACATAAGAATTGTGCCACAAATGAAAACTGTACAGATTTATTTACAGCTTTAGGTACTTTCAGGTCTTTAGTTACTGGACCATAAAAATAAGATAATAAAAAAAACAAAAACAATGTCAATTTTTCAAAACAATATATTTTTTAATCCCAAAAATTAATATTTTTATTATTTTTTAATTATTTGTCCTAACCAAGGAAGGTTAAAGGTGTATGGAAGCCCAATGCTATGGCCCATTCGATCAAAAAATGTCCAGCCCAGTATGAAAATAACTGTCAGAGTTGGCCGCGCCGATTTTATTTCACGAAATAATTTAATGTGTTGCCTCCTTACACACTGATAAATCAGTGTGTAGTTAGGCAACACATTACGCTTTTATAAGAGCCGTATTAGTTTCGATTGTTTTGCCTTGTGTGATTATATTTTGTGGTTGCAGAAGTTTTTTTGGATTGATAAAAACTTTCTTATTTTAGCGATTAGTGTTTATTAAATTGGGACTATAATTTTGTGTTTATTATTTGTTACCTACTTATAATATCGTAACAAAATGACTAGAGGTTGTATGGTTTTGTCTTGCAAATCCAAGGGTAACATACCCGGCATTTTTTACCTTAGGTAAGTATTTCTTATATTTCAATTAAGTGCTTCTTATGAGACGTAACGTTAGGTAACCGAATAAATAATAATATATCAATTATGAATACTAGAAAATGAAAATTTCATAGGAAATAGCAGTGAGAAAAGTAAGGCAACCTTAACTATCTTTTAGATGATTTTCACAATGTTTGTGTATTTCTTTGGATTATTAAAAAGAAATAAGGTTTACATTTGGGTACATTTATTTCATTTAATAATTTAGTACATTCTTTTATAGGATCAAAATTATTAATTACTGGGCAGACCAGGCAAATATTAATATATACAGGTCCCTCTAATTGAATAAAAAGAAGCACAATTTTATGTTAAAGTTCCTTTTTGCTTTTTCTGTATGTGTTTAAAAAGTAATTAGATTATTGGTTTCTTAAACTTACATTATCAACTTTTTAAGCTCGACATACTGTAGACACATAATATTTAACGGTTACTGTTACAATGAATACCTAGGTACCAAAGGTTACTATACATTTTTAAGCACTGTTATTCTGTCTCATGAATGTTTGTTATTAGTGAAAAGTATATGCCTAAAAGCAGTTATAAAAATTTTCACTTTTTAATGTACAACCAGAATCTTAGCATTAGATTAAACTCATTTAAACTATCTTGCCCTTCTTTTATCACAAAATTGGTGATTAGTACATGAAAATATCATTCAATGTTTGAAATTTATATTTTAAAAAATCGTGTTTTTATTTATTTACAAAGATTTTTGGTAAAAATACAAAACTCCCAAAATATCGACCATTTAAATAGAAGGCTGTAAAGTGGCGCCATCTATTTTCCATATTATATCAGATGATATAAAATCCAATTTTACAAAATAATTTTAAATATTCTATGATAGTATCGTTTAATAACCAACAATTTTGTGCAAAAAAAAAAAAAAAAAACAGTGAATGCTTGTATTTGACATTTGATGATGTCAACTTTATAGATAGTAACAAAGAATTATGGAAGTCCGGCTCTGACCTACTATCCGTTGCGCAAACTCCGGGCCAATCCCCGATTTCCGCTGCCCTGCACGTCTGGACAATTTTGTTCTACAGTATTAGGCTTCCATACACCTTTAAACTTCCTTGGTCCTAACACGTAGAATATAAAAACAAATCACCAAAAATTTAAATGAATGCATTTTATTGACGAGAAACCTAAAAATACCATTTTTTTTTATCTTCAAAATAAAATTTAACACCACACATAATTGTTTTTTTATTTTTCCTAAAGATTCGTAAAATACAAAAAAAAACATGTCAATATATCCATTTTTCGATTTTTTCTAGCCAAAAATAGGTGTTGCCGCGATTCTAAACAATTTTCAAAACCCCTTTAACTTTAAAATTCCTTTCACCCCTTGTTTTATCATATATCAAGTAAAAATGTATCAATTTATAGCAATAAACTTTAAAAGATAATTTTTATAGCCATATTTAAAGCGGTTATAGCATACTCTTTTTTTAACGGGTTGAAATATTTGTTGCCATAAATTTAATGTGCCGTATAAAAGAAGTTATTTAAAGAAGGTCAACTTTTATAAGTTTAAAGAGATTTTAAACGTTTTTATCTTAAGTAAGTTAATCGTAAAACTAAAGAGGCTGTAAAATTTAATAATTATGTATTAAAAACAAAATTAAGTAGGTATGTTGCATGCAGTTTTTTTAAAACTTACTTTGGTCAGTGAGGTATTCAGAGTAAAAAGGTTTTAATTTGAAAGTTTTTCTAATAGGATTTTAGTAGTTTTTACCAGCCTTTTTATTTATTATTAGCTTGACCCCTGCAGTATCTACAGGGTGGCCCATTAGTGGAGGAGTCCAATAAATCTGTTGTTAATAGTAATACGAGAAAACGTTTCATACAAAAGTTATAGGATCCGTAGAGGTACACATTCTAAAAATATTTGATTGTATACAGGGTGTCCCAAAAAAGCGAGGTAGCATAAAAGTACTATTTTTTAAATAGCAGTACCCAATTTTTTATTCAGAATTGAATTAAGTAGGAAATTGTGCGTATAACACAATATTTTAATTTAATGATTTTGGCGGTGTTGCCATGCTATTTACAATTTACGAAAAATTTTGAAAAAAAAAGCTTTTAAAAAAGCCGCCGAAAAAATAACTGATTTAAAATTTATAGTACTTTGTCATGTTTCTCTCAACATCACGGATGACAGAATAATATTGTAAAAGAAAACAGGCTTTAACTTGCAAAGGGTGTTTTTTACGGCGGTGCCAATATTGCAGTTTTTAAAGTAACATAACTTTATTTTTTTAAATGGAACACCCTATATTTTAATACGCCATGTTGTTAAGTATTTTATGATTTATAAATTCTTAATTATAAGTTATGTTCCAAAATGGGCCGTTTTGCCACAAATTTCGATTTTAATGGAAAATGCACAAATATCGTTGTTTTCTGTTGTTTTTTTTTTTTTTTTTTTTTTATGGTAGGCCATGAATTTAACAAAAGCGGCTATTATTTCACGTCAAAAGTATTTTTATTACTTTATATTTTTAATCTGTCATTCTTGCAGTAGTTAAACTGTTTCTTAAAAAAATAATGAATTTTTCTATAGAAGAACTTGTTGATATGGTTTTGATATTGGGCGCAAGTGACAAGAATTGTTTATTAGCTACCAGACTTTACCATGAAGCTTTTCCTACAAGAAGGCAGCCAAGAAAGGAGGCATTTGAAAAACTGTTAGATCGTTTTGTTCGGACGGGAAAAGTGGATTACGAAAAGACCGATAGGACTAAAACTGCTAACTCGGGAGAAAATTCTTTGACTGTTTTGCTTAAAGTTACAGAGAATCCGCATATCTCACAACGGACAATTGCAACTGAAACTGATATAACCCGGCAAACAGTTCAGAGAATTCTAAATGATAACAAAATGCGTCCGTACCACATCCAGCTTATGCAGGAGTTAAATGACCAGGATTATGGTGCCAGAGTACTTTTCTGTGAATGGGCCCAACAACAAATTCAACAAGATACACATTTTTTGATTATGTGTTATTCGCCGATGAATCCACTTTTCACAAAAATGGAAATGTAAATCGTCATAATTTCCACTACTACTCAACAACAAATCCACATTTTATAAGAACTCACAGTCAAACAAGGTGGTCGTTAAATGTGTGGGGTGATATAATTGTAAATTATGTAA
>JAHBCN010020327.1:0-15212 GCA_019359885.1 Listronotus oregonensis
CCATGGGATTCGGGAACGAAATCAGAACAACCACTTTGGATCTGCAGAGATATTGCAACTTTAAAAAAAGTTTTCGCGTAGGTATTCAGAGTTTAAAAGGCAAAAAAATCAATATTAGTAATTATGCAGATATGGAAAATGCGATTTTTTCGCCATTTTTTCACAATTTTTACTTTTCGATTGTTAAAATGAATCAAAAGCTGTTTTTTTGGCTGCCTCTTATGTATTTAAAAAATAATAATTGAATTTTTTTAATTCATTTACGACATATTCCTTTAAATTCTGTCATTTGCACGAAAACATATTTAATAAACTCATACTATGTTAATATTAAAAAAAACACTTAAAAAGTAAGGAAAAACCTTAATTTTCAATAAAAAGTAGGTAAAACGTTTACGTCCGAATTCAACTAGAAATTTAAAAATGTTGACCTGTTACCAGGTTTTTATAGTTTCCTTTATGACATTTTTATAAGGTATGGAACTTGCTTCGCTCGACCCACAATGTTTAATGAAAAATATTCTCGATAATGAAATCCTAAATATGGAACACGAAAGACCCGAAATAGTTATTGATTCTACAAGCTGATGATTTCAGAGCTTTCGTGTTCCTTATATAGTGGATATTTTTGATGAAGCAATGCGTGTGAATATCGTATTTAATATTGAGATTGCAAGATCGGTGGTGAATTGGCAAGTCGGTGTAATTTTGATTGTCTATCGTTCTGCTTTTTACATCTTTTTAATTTATGTTAAGACTAAAATTTTATTATTTTTTCATGTAGCAAAATAAAATCAGAGAAGGTAAAATTAAAGTAAAAATGTATTTTTTGGAAAACGTTGAAAAATCGCCAAAAAAACTCAAATTTGTGTTCTTTGACCTCAAAATAGGAGGTGTGCAAAATTAAGCAAAAAAATTACATTTTTCATTAACCCGAATAATACCAAAATAATATAGGCTTATTACTAATTTAAGGGTTGATGAAAATGTGAGAAAATAACTTTTGTTGTAAAAAATATTTTCATTTTTGACGAAATTTTATCATTTATTTTCTAAAATGCATACGCCACTGGAAATGATTCCCTAACCCCACACAACCCGGGGCACTCTTAAAGCGAGGATGCGTCATTGACAAAAATTTTTAATTGAAGTATAGTCATAAAATAAAAAATATAATTTGAAAAATTCTAATTCATATTTAACATCGTAGATCAGGGTCGATAACTTTTGAAACCAAGAAAAATAATAGGAGGGCGATCTGAGGTCAGGAGGTGAAAGGGGTGAGTTTTTAAGGGTTTAAAAAACGGTTTATCTTGATTTCCGGCAAAACTATAAGTCTTATGAAAAAAAGTTTAATGGCAAAGTTGTAGGTAATAAAAAGATCTACCACTTTTGTATTTACACTTTTTTCACATAACCTAAAATTTATGTGAAAAACTGAAATAACCAAGTTTTTGGTTTTTTATGTTTATCTTTTACAATTTTTTTTTACGAAATTTGGTAAAAACTTACTTACTCAAACACACTTTAATTTTTTTTTTTTAAAATTTTTATTTTTTGATTATTTTGATTTAATATCGAAAAAGCACCCTAATTTTCAATCAAAAATTATCCTTTCAAAATCACTGCTTTTTTAATAAAGTCTTTGGGCTTTTTGTTCGTTTAAATCTCTACTTTCTAATGGTGTAAAAAATATACATTACTATGGTAAATGTTCTCAAAAAATGCAAAAAATAACGAAAAAACTTGAATCCGATTTTTTTTTAATATTAGACATTTGGTTTTGGTAGGTTTTTGTTGGCAAAAAGTGGATAATTCAATTAAAAAAATAATGTATCCGTTTTGAAAAAAAGTGTTAAATTTTGTTTTAAATTTTATAAAATTAAATTTAAAAAAAATACGGATTGAGTTTTTTTTTCGTTTTTTTTTTCATTTTCTGAGAACATTTACCAGTAATGTATTTTTTACACCATCAAAAAATAGAGATTTAAACCAACAAAAAGCCCACCGACTTTATTAAAAAAGCAGATATTTTGACAGGAGAATTTTCGATTGAAAGTTAGGGTGCTTTTTTGATATTAAGTCAAAATAAGGTGAAAAAATAAATATTTCAAATAAAAAAAAATACTGTTTGTTTGGGACATAAAAAGGTAGTTATACCAAATTTCGTAAAAAAAATTGTAAAAAAATAAAAAACCAAAAACTTGGTTATTTAAATTTTTCACATAAATTTTGAGGTTATAAGAAAAAGTATCGACAGAAAAGTTGTAGATCTTTCAATTACCCACAACTTTGCCCTTAAACTTTTTTCCATAGGACTTATAGTTTTTCCGGAAATCGAGATAAACTGTTCACCTTCACCTTCTCGACCTCAGATAACCCGTAAATCATTTTTTCTTTCATTTTTGTTATATTTTCTTCCTTTTTCAATGGGTTTTATCTACTATTATTTTTATTCACTTTTTACTACTTTTAAAGGCTTCAGCCCTGTTCTGTATTCGATCAATTATGAATATATATTTTTTATTCAAATTTTTATTCTTCAAAGTAAATAATAACATAATTAAAATTTTGTTATTATGCAGTAAAAAAAAATTAATTCTCATTAAAACAACGAATTTGGCAAATTTTCTAATTACTGTTACCATTGTTATAGCTTTGGCAACAGTGTTTGTTTATATAGCAGCGTATGTACTTATTTTCTCTCGATGGCCCGCTTGAGTAAGCGAGCATCCAAACCTATTACCAAAAATTAGCATTGTTCTGTGCGTCTATAGCAAAAACTATAATTGTCTTTGGTACGGTTCAGTATTAATAAAAAAAGTGTAAAAATATACTTTTTTTTAAGACATCAAACTCTGCAATGCGTCAACCTAATTTTATAACGCGTAGCATTACAAAATAAGGTAATTCTTTTCTTTAAAAAAGAAAAAAGTTTTTTAAAATTTTAAAAAATAGATTACTAAAACTTTTTAAAAAAGGGTCGAATCTAATTTTAACACCCCAAATTTTAAATTGAAAAAAAAAAGGGAATCTTTAAAAAAGTTAAACTTAACTCTTTTAAAATTTTAAACTTTTTTAAATTCCACTATTGAAAATCTTAAACAAAAATTTATTTCTGGTAACTTTAACGGAAAACCTTTTTAAAATAAATTTTTAAAACACAAAAAAAACTTAGAAATAAAAAAAATTAATTTTTACAAAGGGTATTTTAAATAATTAAATTTACCCAAGTTTTCCCTTTCCAAAAATTTTTTAAAAATTCAAAAAAATAAAGAATTACCCATAAAATTTGTAATTGTGTTAAAATATTTATTTAAATTATTTATATTTTTTTTTTTCTAAAAATTTTAAAATTTGTAATTTCAAAAAAAAAATTTAAACACCAGAAAAGTAAAAACTTTAAAAATGAATTATCAGTAATTTTTCCCAAATACTTAATTAAAAAAACAGTCCCCTTTTTAAAATTTTTTTTTAAAAATTTTAAGGGGGGTTTCAAAAAAAAAGTTTTAAAATTTTAAAATTTTTAATTTCAAGAGGGCAAATCATATTTTTTTTTTATTTCAAAGTGAAAGAAGGAAAACAACAAAATATTCGATAAAAGCTCGAAACTAAAACTGATCCCACTAACCTCAGCCAACTAAATTGCAACTTTTGAACTACTTTTATGTAGGTCACACCGTAAATTTCTGCAAACTAATATACTCAAGGCACCTATGACACGAAGTAGGCAAAATCAACAGTCTTTTAAGCCAATTGCAAGCCGATACCTGTTATCGTTATTTTTTCGTGAATTTTTAGAATTTCTCTGTTAGCGTTAAAATGTATCTTACACGCGAAAATTTTCGCGCTATGAATTATGATGATTTTGAAAGTGGTTTGGGTAGAGATGTGAGCCGCAATTACCAAAACAATGCAAGCAATATTCAAAAATTTCGCTATGTTCGCCCGAATATTCGCATTTAAATTACTGCCTCTATCTCCATCTTACAGCTGATTTCGTAACTAATCGCGTATTATTCTTCCTTTTTAAATTGCTCCTGTTGTATGCCTGTCATTTGCAACAAAAATGATTGAAGCGCCATCTGTCTTTGACATGTTTTCAGTTGGGAGTGGGGTGACTGGGCTGTGGGGGAATTCCATAATTATTTTATTTTGGTTTTGTTTCCAACCTGGAGCCTAAAAATAAGGAGTACCATCTCTGGGTTACAAACGTGTACACAAAACTAGTTTTGTTTTGTCTGTTTTTTAAGTACATATTTTTACGTTGTCTTGTCTGTAGAGTCTGTTGGTCTGTAGCAAAAATTAACACATAAAATACATGAATTACTTTTTATTTGTTTTCTGTTGGTTATTCAACGAAAATAAATAGTGTGGGAGCTCTAGTTAAAGTTCTTTAATGTTTGTATCCAATTTTAGTAGTGAAAAAATAAGTTCGCAAATATTTGCGAACGATTTTAAATTTCCAGAAATTTAACATCTCTAGGTCTTTGTCCAAAACAGTACACCAAAAGATTTCATATTCAAGGAGTCTGTATAACTGGTTTGAGAATTTAAGTTTGAACGAATTTCTTTAATTGATGAATTGCGTAGGGGCGGCCAATTTCTGCTGTTACTGAAAAAAATACCTACTGTTTGACAAATGATAGAAGAAGACAATAGTGAAACATATCAAATTATTCGGGGTACTTTGGGGATTGGAAGATCTTGCACCATCATCTTAAAGTTAGAAAAGTTTGTTGTCGTTGGGTTAATAATTAATTTAACCGAAGCTCCAAAAAAACATTGCGTCAAATGGTGCACAGAAATTCTAATAAAATATGACAATGGTAGATCAAATGCTGTCTACGACATCAGCACTGGTGACGAAACATGGATTTAAGCCTTTGAGCCTGAATCAAAACGCCAGTCGGCTTAATAGGTGTTTCCAACTGACCCAATTCAGTTAGAATTAGACAGTCCCGCAGTGTTGAGAAAAAGATGATTGCTTGTTTACATTGGAAGATCTACGTACAGGGTGAGTCAACGATAGAGTAAAGTTCATTATTTCATTGGTTTCAAAAGTTATGAGAAAATAGTAAATACAAAAGATGTAAAGATTCTTAGGATGCACAATTTAAAATTATTTTAAAGTATACAGGGTGGCTCAAAAAAGCGTGACGAATAAAACATACATTTTTTTTAAATGAAACACCCTATTTTTAAATTTTGTTTTGAATTCCTTTTAAAATTCTTCAACTTTTTATTAAAATAATGCATACCTAAACCTAATAGTTTTTCCAATATTTCAATTTTTCTAAAAAGAAAATAATTTTCACACTTGCAAAAAAATTACGATAGCGCCATTATTTTTGAAGGTAGATCACTCATATTTGATATTAGCGTTATTCGAAGATGACGTAAAAGATATATGCAACGGAATTTTAATTAGATGCTACAGGGTGTTCAAAATAAACGAATATATTTGGATCATTTTAAATTGAAAAATCTCGATTTTTTTAAATGGCGCACCATATATATTATTATTTTTTTCTGAAAGATCTTACAAAAACCCACAACTTTTATTAAGTATGTCATATACCTATTTTTAATACTTTGCGATTTATTTTAACTTTTCCAATATTTACCCTTCTTTCTGTCTAAGACTATTGCTATAACATTAGTTGGCCATTTTTAAATTTTAAATTCACAGAAAAAGTAAATAATAATAAATACCTATTACTACAAATTAACTTATTTTTAATTATTATTATGGCGCAATAAATGTTCAAAAATATGCCCTTCTACTTGGATACACATGTTTAGTCTTTTCGTATATTTTCTTGGACGTTCCTTAGCATAAACGGTGTTATTCTCCTGCACGCGTCCCGAATCCTATTTTCCATATCTTCTGGTGTTGTAGGGGATTCACATAAACACGATCTTTAACATATCCCCACAAAAAGAAATCTAGTGGTGTTAAGTCACATGATCGAGGGGCCATCCAATGAATCCACCTCTACCGATCCATTTCTGTGGGTAATGATTATTTAAAAATTCTCGAACTTCTCGATGGTAATGCGGAGGAGCTCCATCTTGCTGAAACCACATTTGTTGGATCTCAATGTTATCAAATTCTTGAAGAAGTTGAGGTAAATCATTCTGCAAAAAGTTTAAATATCTAGGCCCGTTAACTGTTTCGCGAAAAAAATATGGTCCAATAACATTAAAGTGTTTTATTCCACACCACACATTAAGTGACCAATGGTTTGGTTTTACACTTCCCGTACCCAGACTGGATTAACTGTTGAATAATAGTGCATGTTATGACGATTAACTGCACCATTACTGCGAAAAGTAGCTTCATCGGAAAACATTATTTTAGAAAAAAATTTGGATCGGCCTCTATTGCTTCATTTATAACGGTGCAGAAGTTTACCCTTTGTTCAAAATCGCGGTCTAGAAGTTCTTGGTGTAGTTCCATGTGGAAGGGATGATATTTGTGTTTTCTAGTGGTGCGGTTAACGGTAGATTGGGATGTATCACATAAGCTAGCTACTTGACGGCTACTGACCTGGGGATTATCTTGAACTTGAAGTAAAATTTCCAATTCTTTTCCTCATTGGTAGCATTCCGGTTTACCACTTTCCGTTTTTCATATTCAATACTACCACTAGCATTAAACCGTTCCATTAAACACTGAAGAGATTGCCTAGTCGGTACACGTCTATTAGGGTACTTCGCCTTGTAAAGTCTTACTGCCAACAAAGAATTTCTTTGCGCCTCACCCAGTATATAAATCATATCAATTAATTCAGCTTTAGGAAAATCCATACTTATTTTTTTTAAATTTACTGACACCACAATAAATTTTATGAATTTATTTACTCAGATGTCAGGTTAAAATTTGACAATGTCATTTTGTCATGGCCAACTAATGTTATAGCAATAGTCTTAGACAGAAAGAAGGGTAAATATTGGAAAAGTTAAAATAAATCGCAAAGTATTAAAAATAGGTATATGACATACTTAATAAAAGTTGTGGGTTTTGTAAGATCTTTCAGAAAAATAATAATATATATGGTGCGCCATTTAAAAAATCGAGATTTTCAATTTAAAATGATCCAAATATATTCGTTTATTTTGAACACCCTGTAGCATCTAATTAAAATTCCGTTGCATATATCTTTTACGTCATCTTCGAATAACGCTAATATCAAATATGAGTGATCTACCTTCAAAAATAATGGCGCTATCGTAATTTTTTTGCAAGTGTGAAAATTATTTTCTTTTTAGAAAAATTGAAATATTGGAAAAACTATTAGGTTTAGGTATGCATTATTATTAATAAAAAGTTGAAGAATTTTAAAAGGAATTCAAACAAAATTTAAAAATAGGGTGTTTCATTTAAAAAATGTATGTTTTATTCGTCACGCTTTTTGAGCCACCCTGATACTTTAAAATAATTTTAAATTGTGCATCCTAAGAATCTTTACATCTTTGTATTTACTATTTTCTCATAACTTTTGAAACCAATGAAATAATGAACTTTACTCTATCGTTGACTCACCCTGTACAGTTATGTATTTGTTAAGTATTTCGAGTATAAGGTTCTTAGTCTGTCAGGTTACGTGATAAATTATTTGCCGTCAATTTCAAAATAAAAAATATGCTGAATACCAACATGCCGTCGCGATAAACAAAGTTAATGGACTTTAAATTTTTTTTTTTATTTTAACAATTAGTTAGATACTTTTTTGTACAGGTACTTTTTGTTATTTTAGAGGCAAACTTAAAACCATTGCGTACCACCGCTCCAAAAAAAACCTGGAACAAAATATTTTCATTTTCTGTGGTATTAGCTTTTTACTTCTAAGGAACTACGTGCATGCTGCAATTGCCTGGTCCGATTTTTTTACAGACACAATGTTACCTACACACGTTAATAGTATAAAAAAGTTATCCGTAATAATAAATCAAAGTTCCAAACCGATAAAACTACTAACAGTCCCAAAAAACACACCTAATAATAATAATAATACCCAAAAGACACCTATTTAACACCTAAGAAAAATAGACTGGCTTTAACTTATCGTTTCTCACTTGGTTTCGTCGCATAATTTTCGGATTTGGTGCGTAGCCGATGGGTCCTTGCATTTTCATCGTTCGTAGTATTTCTGGATCAATTCCAGGCGGTTTTCTACAAGAAACATACAATAATAAATAGTTTTAGTTTTCCCGAACGTGTTACGTGTATTCTTATTAGGTTAATTTTTAAATTTTAAATTAATAAAATCAAAACATTGTATTGCTTCGATTGACGTTTCGGTTTATTCTTTACAAAACCATTTTTAGAATCTATAACAATATTAATACTAATTCAATTTTTTTTAATTCAATCCAATATCTAAGAAAATTTACATACAAAACCAATAATAAAAACCCGTAAAAATAACACAGGAAGTGGTTAGGTGTTACAAGGGTTTTTGGGGTCGCTGATTACGTTAAGAGGGTCGGTTAACTGCCATCACGTCAGGTTCAAGGTCATTTGAAGGTCAAATGAAAAAAAAACATCGGAAAAATCTGGAAAAATGCATGTATATGTTTTCCAAGTCGCTAAGTCCGAATCCAGCGTTTATTTACATCTATCCCAGAAAAAAATCGTACGTATGTTCTCGAAAGTGGGCAAATCGAAGTTAGTTAACCTCCATAAGATTAGATTAAAGGTCATTTGAAGGTCAAGTGGAGAAAAAAAGCATAGGAAAATCAGTCACTTCAAAAACATATGTATGAATTTTTCCAGATTTTTTCTTTACTTGACCTAGAAATGACGTGATGGAGGTTAACCAACCCTCTCATCGTAATCAGAAACACCAAAAACCCTAGTTGCACCTAACCGCTTCTGGCGTTTCTGCCTAGATCAAATGTTGACCTGTGTAATTAATACAACTCTAATAGATATCAAAATAATAACACTGATAAAGACAAAGGTTAACCTTTTAGAAATCATAAAATAAAAAAGTATTAAATCCATTTAAAATTCATGTTGCTGAAAACCACTAAATAATTCTAAATTCCTTTTTACAAAAGCCAAACCAAAAATTCCACTATTAAATCAAGCAAATCTCATTTTTAAAACAGATTGCCTCGAGGGTCCAAAAACCAATATTGAACAAACAAAACAATATTAAAAATAGAATAAAGGAACATAAGAAACAGAAAGAAAATTCATCTGCTCTCGCTAATTACGCAATAGAAAACTTGCATAATTTTGATTTCAATAAAGTTTAAATTCTAGATTATGAAAAAATTATAAAAAATAACATAGAAAGTGATTCATATTAAAAAAATACTGTGATATTCAGGACTGACACTGGTAATCTTAGTATTGCATATAATAATCTTATTTCCAAAAATTACAGGTAGGGTTGCCGCGAGACACGAGATACGAGACGTCTCGTCTCGTCTCGAAGCCATTTTGTCTCGTCTCGACAGCATTTTGTCTCGAATTTCGAGACGAGACGAATAAAATCCTTCGAGACAAGCTCCCAGACGAGACATCTCGAAAAATTTTAATGACTTAAAACTTAAGTGAACTAACTGTAATAAATCTCCAACAATATATTTCTAGTTCTTAAGAATTATACAGGTTGTTTAAGATTTAGTGTTACAAACTTCGACAGCAGTTGGATCTTGCAAAAATAAGTTTCTATAAACATAGGTCAAGAAATGCATCGTTTCAGAAATACAGGGTGTTAAAAAAAACTAAAATTAATTGCTTTAAAAAGTATTTCACCTTGTGGTTTTATTATTTTTTAATTATTTTGAATATTTCACTTATGTACATATTTTCCCATAGGAGAAGTGGTATTATGGAAAAATTACAGCGGAAATTCCACGTCGTCTAGGCAACGTGGTTTTTCCACTTACTGTCAAATTGACAATACGAAATTTTTAAATAATAATGACGATTTGTTAAATTAATATTTAATTTTAAGTTTATAAACTTTATCTACGTTTTTGATTCGTGAAAGATTCTCCCTAAATACCGGTTGTGCTTTAAAATTAACCAGATATTTTTTTACTCATGCGTGTTTTCTTAAAAAATTTCACTCGCCCCTCGGACTCGTAAAATTATGAGAAAACACACTACAACTATTTTGTCTCTTGATTTTTATTAAATTTTGCTTTGCTTTTAAGAAAAAAAAAATAAACCGATTCTTTTTTTATACCCTTTTTGAAAAGTAGGAGTTTCACTTTGTCTTTCGAAAAAAAACTTAAATAACGAAAAAGTTGTATTTTAGATTATTTTAAAAAATTATGTACAATTAAAGATTCTTTTTAACTTTAGGACCCTGCGTATTTCCAATTTCAAAACGATGCATATCCGAACTTATGTTTATAGAGACTTTTTTTGCAAAATCTAACTGCTGTTAAAGATTTTAAAACTATTGCTCAAACACCCTGTATAATTATAAGAAAAATTTCTAGAAAACATTTTACCTGTGTTTTGTAATAGAGTTTATGACTTATGTTTCATTATCTTTTAGATTTTTTTTTCTATTTTGTGGACATTTTTGTGTCACTTATATGTTCTATATTTTTATTTTAAATATAAAAACAAATTATTTAGGTTTATTTTATTTTTAGTTGCATATTATGGGTGTCCGTAAAGTCTGAAATCACCAATTTTTTGAGAAAACTACACAATTTTAAGAAAAGCTCAATCACGTCAACTTTTCTTTACAAGGCGTGTTAAAAAAAAATATATGCATTTATACAGAGTGTTCCATTTTTAAAAAATATTAATTCACCTTCTTACTTTTAACAAGCTTCAAACACAAAAATAAAGTAAGGAAAAATGTCAAAACATTTTACAAATCCAACCGCTCTATAGACCTTTAAATAGTAAAAAGCATGCAAAAACTATTGCCGCATCCCGAATAACACGATGTGTCGGCAAAGTATACAGGCGGCGCGGCGGCACTTTTTGATGCCTATGCAGAGGGTTGTTTTTGAATGTTTTTCTGTTAGTTGAGGAATTGCCGCTATTTTGTTTTAAATTAAACTAAAAACAATACATCCTTCTTAAAATACATACCAGTTTGCAGCAGATTTTGCAATTAGTTTGTAGGTATATAGTGTACAGGGTGAGTCAACGATGACGAAGAGTAAGTAGTTTAATGCCTTGAATATAAGATGTGTGGATAATGTGCTTATGTAAGTATTAGGTATATGGTTAAATAGTATGTTCCAATTTAACGATATTTTGAATTAGACAGGGCACGTATAATATAAAGTATTAGGGTGCTACAAAAGTAATTTTTTAAAATTTAAAATAGAATACCTATACCTAATTATATTTTTACAGTTTTGGATTCTATTTTTTTAAATTTAAATTTATATATATATATTCTATATATATATTATAGTATAAAAATATATATTAGATATTTTATATTATTATTATAAAATTTAAAATTGTAAAACTTTGACTTTCTCGTCTCGAATAAATATAAATATAAATTGTTCCATACGAAAATAGCGTTTTATTCCCTTTGTCTCGCGGCAACTAAATTAAATGGAAAATTTTTCCCAAAACCTTTTTCAAGGCTTTAAAACTCAGATCTATGTTTTATTGAAAGTAGGCCCAACTTTTAAAATTTATATTAAATTATTTCATCTTAAACCAAAACCTCAAAATGTAAGGTGTTAAAAAGGTGTTCTTATGTTCCCCAAATTTTATTTTTTTAAAAAAAGGTATCATTGTTTGTTGGCAAAAACAAAACATGTTATTTTATATATTAGATTTTTTCTAATTAAGTAAATTACTGACACCTACAAAAAAGTTTTTTATTTGTTTATCTCTATAAAAATATTAAGTTTATTTTATTATTGTTATATATTCTAAAGGTTTTGTAAATAATAACCATTGATTTTATTAATTTAAAATTTAAAAATTGATCAAAAAACCCAAGAGTATAAAACTTATTATAATAAATAGTTATGTTTGAAATATTAAGGCTGATTACTTAAATCATAAAAAATTTAGGAGTAATAATCTATACTAATTTAAAATGGAAGTAACAAATTAAATTTATTGGTAGAAAATTAGGAGGGCTATTACCAAGATTTAATTTTTAAAAACTATATTAGATACTAATCAATTAGAAACAATGTACTTTAGTTTATTACAAACTCATTAAAATTATGGAAAATTGTGTTGGGTATATGTTAACAAAAATCATCTAAAAATTTCAAAACATGGCAAAAATGCTTCTTAAATTTCGCAGGACATCGGCCTCCTTGTTGGATGGAAAAGAAAACCGAGGTTGCGGAAGGCTACGTCGAAAATTCACTTTCTCATAAGAAAACTGTCTTCAACCAGATTTTTTCAGGTACCTCGTCTGAAGTTATAGTGCCCTCTTGAGCATGAACAACTTTTGTTCAAAGCATTGTACAGAATCAAGAAAGGTTGGATAGTCATCCACCTGTTATTAACATAAGTAATTGTACAAATGTACATATTAACGCCCATAATGATAAAAACTAAGCGTACAAAATATTTTAGTTAAAAGAATTTTAGTTTTTTAATTTATGGTTTATAATGTTTTTAGATTTAATTAAAAAATTGCATCCTAAATTTACAATTTACCTTTTAATTTTCAATGACACTTATATGTAGGGATTAAATTTATTTCTAATCCCCCCGGAATTATTTTTTTAAATTCTTTAGGGATTAAAAGTGCCTCTTAGTCCCTGTAAAGAGGGATTAAAGGTACCCATTTAATCCCTGAAGTGTATAAACTCTTGTTAAGTTGTAAATTACTGGCAGTTTTCAGTGCTTAGGGTTTTAGATGAAGTACATACCTGTAAGTATACTGCAAAAACTGCTGCGGCCAATCGGATGCGAGCGGCACATCAGGTGGTACGTACGGCATAGGTATTATGGACAACGGGGTGTTATAGTCGTCGATTGCGAAACTTGGATACTGTACCACCGGATCTGGAAACTCGGTGGGTCGAGAATACGAATTAAATATGGGCTCCTCTGTTGTAGAAAATAAATGAATTTGTCCGCCGCTATCGCCAAAGCCTATTGCCTGAGTGGTCGTGCACATGTCGAATGTCAGTATCATTGCCGCTAAAATAGGTACAGTACTTCAAGGTAAGATTTCTGTTTTTCTATTAAATATCTCTATACATAAATGCGACCGGAGGTTATGTTATAGCCGGAGAGCTGGTAACGCAGGTTTCATGAAGTGTTTGATGCACTTTAAAATTTTGTGTAATAGTATCAAGCAGGTAAAAATGTGTTGGCCTGACCTACCTTGAAACACCACGTACTGCGCAAAGGGTAAAGGTGTAAAAAGTGGCCGAAAAAAAGCGTTTGATTCAGAGGCCAACAAACAGAAATCGAAAGTTAAAGTTATTAAGAATACAGAAATAAATGAGGCAGACACTTTTGTGGGGGGGTAAAAGAGAGAGAGAGGAGAGGGGAGGGAGAGGGGGAGAGAGGGGGAGAGAGGGAGGGAGAGGAGAGGGAGAGAGGGGGAGAGAGGGAGGGGGAGAGAGAGGGAGAGGGGGAGGGAGAGGAGGGAGAGGGGAGAGAGGGAGAGAGGGAGAGAGGGAGAGAGGGAGAGAGGGAGAGAGGGAGAGAGGGAGAGAGAGGGAGGGGAGAGAGAGGGGGAGAGGGGAGAGAGAGAAGAGAGAGAGAGAGAGAGAGAGAGAGAGAGAAGAGAGAGAGAGAGAGAGAGAGAGAGAGAGAGAGAGAGAGAGAGAGAGAGAGAGAGAGAGAGAGAGAGAGAGAGAGAGAGAGAGATAGGGAGAGAGGAGGGAGAAGAGGGAGAGAGGGAGAGGGGAGAGAGAGAGGGAGAGAGAGAGAGAGAGAGAGAGAGAGAGAGAGAGAGAGAGAGAGAGAGAGAGAGGCCCGGACCATGGCCCGTTAAAGAAATATCCTTATAAGGGACATAAAAATCTATATATTTTAAAAACTTTTTTAAAACATTAAACTTTTTTCTGGATTGCGTTAAATTACGCTACTAAAAATAACAATTTTTAGTTTCTCACTATTTTAAAAATAAAACAAAAAAAATCAGCTTCACCTGGGAAGTTGTTCGAAGCACTATTGTGTCTACTTTAATCTAAAAAAAATAACTTGATAGCGTAAATATTATTAGAGCAGTGGAGATTTTAAAAAACTTGTTTCATTGAAAAACGTGATTTTGTGTACACGAATATCTTGTTAAAGAATCTAACTTAGTCTGGTTTAGTTTTTTTTTTTCGATAACTAAGCAACATCTCATCATTGGTCTCTCCGGTAGCGTAGTGGTCAGAGTTTCGGCTCGCCACCCCGGCGATCCGGGTTCGATTTCCAGAGCCGGAGAGACACTTTTAGGTAGTAGTTATTTAAAAATAACGTCTGTGGTGGCACTACCGCGTTGTCTAAAAGGTGCTGTAAAATGCAACATTTGCATGTTTCAGTGCTTGGACAATTGCGAGTGACGGAACAACTGGGAAGTAATGGGTTAAACACCGGAAAACCCGGCACTCACGGTACTTTGGTACTTAGGTTTATATATGTATATATAATCTGTAGGATATAATATACATATATAATAATCCTTCGTGAGCTGTCATAAAGATAAAAAAAAAACAATTACTCCACTAATCGCAAAGAAAGATCGACTATGCGGTGATCGGTGCTCTTACCCACGCCTATCTTTCTCTATTAAAGGCATAATTTATTTTTGTGTTTTTTAATAATTAATTAAACTACAACAAAAATGTCTGGCTTTTTGTAATTATTTTTTATTGTATGATATTAAGACGCTGTTAATATGTCAGCGTGAATCAAACACTTCATTTTGTATCTTAAAAAATTCAACTTGGGGGTGGTTTTATTAAATGTTAACCCCCTCAAAAGTGTCTGGCTCATTTATTTTTGTATTCTTAATTACTTTAACTTTTGATTTATGTTTGTTGGCCTCTGAATCAAACACTTTTTTTGGGCCATTTTTTTACACCTTTACCCTGTGCCCAGTACCTGGTGTCCCAAGGTAGGTTAGGCCAACACATGTTTACCTGCTTATCTATCCAGTAGATACTATTACACAAAATTTTTTCATGAAACCTGCGTTACCAGCTCTCGGGCTATTAGGGTATGTTAAAACAGAACGCCGTCCCTGACCAATCTATCTGCAATCAAGGCAGTTCGAATCGATATGAAGAGT
>JAHBCN010020328.1:0-15331 GCA_019359885.1 Listronotus oregonensis
AAGAGATCGTCCTGAGCTAAAACAGCTAGTTTTGGGGATTGAACCCCTTGGAAACACCTCTTCTCAACTCTCATGTACCTCCGCTGGCCGAAAAAAAATCAAAATAAGTCGATCCAACCCTCACACCGGTCTAAAATTTAAAGACGATTGTCCTGGAGTCATACAAAAGCTAGAAAGAAAATTATTGGACTGGTGCAACCCTTGGAACCACCCCTCCTCAACTCTGGTCTAAAATTTTAAGAGGATTGTCCTGGAGTTATAAAAAAGCTGGAAAAAATTATTGGAATTGTGCAACCCTTAGAACCACCTCTTTTCAACTCTCTTGTACTTCCGCAGGCCGAAAAATATCAAAATAAGTCGATCCAACTCTCACAACGGTCAAAAATTTTAAGACGATCGTCCTGAAGTCATAAAAAAGCTAGAAAAAAATGATTGGACTGATGCAACCCTTAGAACCACCTCTTCTCAACTCTCATGAACTTCCGCAGGCCAAAAAAAAAATCAAAATAACTCGATCCAATACTCACACCGGTTTAAAATTTTAAGACGATCGTCCTGGTGTCATAAAAAAGCTGGAAAAAATTATTGGACTGGTTTAATCCGTGAAACCATCTCTTCTCAACTTTTATGTACCACCGATGTATTATTAATACATCCCAGAAGTTTGACCAATTTAAAACGCTTAATTTTTAGAAAAATTGGAGCTTAAAGGGATAAACGATTTTCCGCAATTTCGTAAAAAAAAAGCGCTTTTCTTTAAAATATCTTTAAAAATATTGTAGCTTTTTTGATTACAAAAATGTTTCTTCGCTTAGATTATTTGTACAATAAATATTTGGTGAGATATGGCCGTTTAAAGCCTCTATTTGCGAGCAAGCACCACCTTATTCGAGCCCTTTAAACTCATGCTATTTCAAAACTAAAGGATTTAAAGGGATTTAATTCACATAGCCTTGTACCTGTAAGAAACCCTTTAAAATCATTTTTGAAAAAACTTTTTATTTTTAAGGAAGCTTTGTTAAAAAAAAACAATTTTTTTTCGAAATATTTGAATATCCCACTTCGGAGCATAATAATCTACATAAGCGGTATACTTTATACTTTTACCGGTATAATTTTGGTATGTAATTCTATTTTTTTTTTCTATTTAATTATCTATTATATTAGTTCATAAGAATTGTATTGTTGTACGGGGTGCAACGGTAATATTTTTAATGATTAAATCTGTCAAGCAATTACTTTTTTTTGGGGTAAATATTTTTATTGCTTTAAACTCCAACAAGGGTTGATTTTTAAGGGTTGAAATATTCTAAAATTGTATTCAAAAGCATAAAACAAGCATTATTCAACTAATCTAAACCAAATTTAACCTACCTTAAGGTTTATAATGATATTTTATAAGTTTTGACAATAAGGGGTAGTTTTCACCCTTAAAAAACAAACAGCGCCCATCGGCATGATATAGAAATTAAAGTAGAGGGTAAGATGAGCCTAAATCCAAATTTTTATGCAAATCTAGGACGAAAAATTGCGAGGTTTAACCATATTTTGAGCTTCATTTCCGATCATCAAATAATTTTAATTTATCAAAAACTTTTTTTTTTTGTAAATCTCAGGAGAAGTGATTATTTTGGGGTTGATTTATTGTAGTAAAATATTTATTATACTGTAGATTATTAAAATACCTTTTCTCTACAATATAAGAGTCATTAAATAATTTTAAAATAAAAAAACTTTTTTTTTTTGTTATTTCGATATTAAAGGACATTATTAGGGGTTTAAACGTAACAAATATAATGTAAGTTATAACTCACAATTTAAAAATATATTCATTCTACATATTTAGCTATGATTTCAATTTACAGAATGTCTATTTCTATGGTTTTTAGTTTTTTAGCATAAGGGGTGGTTTTTACCTCCTAAAAATTAAAGGCACACTTTAAGCATATATGAACTTTAATCTAGAGGGTGAAAGCAACTTGATTTCAAACTTTTATAAACATTTAAACTGTATGAAAAAATCTGGAGGTCAAACACCTTTTTTCTCACCACACACTGTACTAAAGGTCATTGTCAGTAACTTTTAAAGATATCATTAGTTTACGATGTTAACAACGGAGTAAAAAACACATTTAATCGAGTGCCATGGTAATATGATGAGATCTCTTTGACTTCAAGCCCCTCGTATTTCGTTAAATTTATTGTCTTACCTGTACTTTCCCCAATCCATATAAGCCTGATACAGATACCCTAAAACGTGGAATTTGTCATCCCTTTTCCTGAGGGCTTTGAGAGCACTCTTCCATTTCCAACACCTTTGTTGCTTGTGTTTGTATAACTTTAAGCCTTGTTCTACCTAAAACACAAATATATATTTTATATTCGATTGTAAATTGACAATAAAATATACAGAGATCGGTTTAAGTTGGGCACATGGAAAAATATTTGTTGTTAACTTATTAGAATAATCCATTTATAAATTAGGTTGGTGCATAAAAAAATAATATAATCTAGTTTAACGTATAATAAACAGGGTGAATCGAGATTTTGATGATATAGACGCAAAGTATACAGGGTCATGAGGAAGTGTCAATACTTCAGGTACGTAGTAAGGGTCCAAAAATAAACCTAAAAGTCTTTTCAAATATGGCAAGGCCTTCGTTTCCAAAATACAGGGTGTTAAAGTTTTTATTTAATTTTTCTATTTTTTAAATGAAATCTATGATATTGTAAATATTGGAGTAAAATTTGGTATCCGGGGGTTTTTTGGTATGACGGATTCGAATATAATGTTAGAATGACTCTTACTTGTAGGGGGTGCCACCTGCACTTCTTTTACTATTTTGAACAATCACAACTTTTGGTATGCACTGTATTCTTTTAAATAAATTAAATAACTGTTTTGTCATTTTTACGTCAAAAAGGTATATCTGTTAAAAGTCGATATGAGCAACCGTTTTCGATATATTTGGATTTAAAAAAAAATACCAGGCATAACACGCATTTTATTTTATTATAGCAAAATTTATAAAAAAAATAAACAAACTGTATAATTAAACGATATGTATTTAAATTTTCAATAAAATTATTGTTCTTGAATTATGTTCAGAAAAACAATAAAAAAATATTAAAAAAATATAAAAAAATCTAAATAAAAACTTTAACACCCCGTATATCAAAAACGAAGGCCTTGCGAACCCATATTTGTATAGACTTTTATGCTTATTTTTGGACCCTAAGTAGGTACGTACTTAGGGTCCAAAAATAAGCATAAAAGTATTGACATTTCCTCATGAATTACCCTGTATATTAAACGAAAAATTTTGTCATGTTTTACCCCCCTATTATAACTTTGTTATCTTTTCACATAAAGGTGTGCAATTTGGTATGTCAAATCACACAGGGATTCTAATTATCTGTAATAAAATTTAAAAAGTTACGTCCAGTGATTTCTAATATACAGGTTGTCCCAGAACATGTGGGCAATCTCTCGGAATCTTATAGAAAACTCAAAAATATTTAAAGTTCCAAACTTTTCCCACGCCTCTCCCTATGGAATCAGAGTATAACGGACGCTCCCGGAAATTTTTATTTTAAATAACTTTTAAAATACTAGGTTAATTTAAAATTTTTTAATATGATGGTACTATTTAAAGAACCTATTAAATCATATTTCTTATTTAGTTTGAGGAGATAGCTGACCAAATTGCAATTTTTAACACCCGGATGATAAAGGTAAAATATTATTTTTGGATACAATCTAAAACTAAAAAAAAAATTTCGTTTTGAATCATAATATTAACTTTTAAAAAAAAGTTTTTTTAAATTAAATAATTTTAAGGACCAAATTTTTTGGGTTTATTTTAGGAAGAAAACTTTATACGGGGATGCGCAAAAGTTCGGAATAAAATTAATATATTTTTAACCAGTAACTTAGGAAAAAAACGCAACTTTTTTTTTTCAAATGCAAACCTATGTCGTGTATGGGCTCATTGAAAAGCTCGTAAATAATGGAATCTGACCATACCCTTTCTTTTTTTTTAACTTATGTGGTTACCAGGAAATGAGAAAAAACTCTTTTAAAAACAAAAAAGTTAGAAATACCTACTTAGTACTATCTACGGGTGAATTAACGTTGCAAATAAACAAATAAAGTGGCATTCAGCATTGATGATGTACACTGCTTAACAATTGCTAAATTTCTAAAAGTTTACAAATTTTAAGAACAGACCAACCTGGGCAGGCAGCACAACAAATTTTATTGATTATGTGTAAAACTGATAACGTAATCTAGCATCAACATTCTTTAAATTTTTTTTAAAAAAAAATTACAAAAAATATTATAATAAAACAATTGTTGAGCAGTGTACTTTAAAAAAAGAAAAAAAGGTTTTAAATTTTTTCCCTTTAATGCCGAAAAAAAAATTTTTTTGCTCAGTTTTAAAATTGTGGCATTTCGGGGAAAAAATTAAAATCTGTTTGTTTATAAATTTGTACTTTTAAAGTGTTTTTTTAATTTAAACAAAAATTTGCGAAGCGTATGGGGGTCTTGATATTGTTGGGATGGGGGGATGAATGGGGGAAAAAGTGAAGTGTGTACTTTATTTAATGAAAAAATCCGGAAATAATTTCCCAGGCTATTGTGGTAAGATCTTACACAAATTTGAAGAACATGGTACAGTGAAGGACTTCCCAGAAGTGGCCGGCCACATTTTTAGACAAAATAAAAAAAAGGACATTCCCTACTTTGCAGGAAGATCCACATTTGTCAACGGTTTCATTAGCCCAAAACAATTGCGTCTAGACCAGTCTTTCTCAAAGTGGGCGATAACCCCCTTGTGGGCGCTGGAGGTCTAAAGGGGGGCGGAAGCGCCCCAAAAAAAATTTGGGGGGGCGCTGATGAATTTTGGGGGCGATGGGAATTTGTAACTGATTATTTTTTTAAAATTCACTAAATTAAAACCTACTAAAAATCCATTTATTAGTTCATATTTTTATCCTTTTTTATTGTATAAATATAAAATTAAAAAAAATATTAAAAAATATTAATATTTTTAAT
Organism: Listronotus oregonensis; assembly: GCA_019359885.1. Taxonomy (NCBI): domain Eukaryota; kingdom Metazoa; phylum Arthropoda; class Insecta; order Coleoptera; family Curculionidae; genus Listronotus; species Listronotus oregonensis. Next base: position 5,060 of record JAHBCN010020328.1, read on the forward strand.
CTTCACAACGCTATTTATATCTTAAGATATTTAGTAATAGGTATGAAACACTGAAAGATATTCGTGTTTCGGTCGTAGGTTAGATGCCCACCCATGCACTGATTCGAAAAATTAATTTCCTGTTTTTAATGGATTCGAATCGTTTTTAACCCCTGCTCGATCGCTCTGTGATGAATAACGAACCTAGTTTGGATGATTCGTTTCGTTTATAAGGTCACTAAGGCAGAATCGGACTTAAACTCGAAGATTCGGTAATTCGGTATTTTATGACGGCAAATCGGTCGTTTTTGTGCTACGACCTGGCAAGTGGCGAGCGGTCTGTTATATTTCGATTTTGCTCACATTACCAGAGGTGTATTAGGCAAACAATCTATGCGTATTGTCGGTCCGAGTCAGTTTTGGCTATTAAAAGAACTTTTCTTTTATTTGTTTTAACTATTCTTTTGAACAAAGACTTAGTTTGGGGGCACATTTCTAGGTTTTTATTAATTATAGTTTTTGAAAGTTTTAACCAAATAGATTTTCTAAAATATTAATTATATTAAAATGAAATAAATGCAAATAATTTCTTTATTTAAGATAACTATCACATTTTTTGTGAAATTCAAAACCGACCGAGTCCAACCGGGATCATAATAAAGTGAATCAGTTGCGAACGAATCTTTTCAAGTCAATGAATAAAAAAAATCGATTCAGTAAAAATATTCGAACTTCCCACCTCTAGACATGACGTTTCGCCACATGCACGCATCGTACTCGTTTCCCCTCCCGCCACTTCGCCCGCAACCCCGATACTCTTAATACTGTATAGTTGAAATATCATTGCTTAATGTTGATTATTGTTAATTTTGAATAAAAGATACTCTTAATAAGGTAAAGTTGCATTAATAGTGCTTTTTTTGGTAAGAAAAGTGTCGTTTAGAAAATAGGTTTAATTAAACCCCAGACGGAATCAAATAATCGTTCAGTAAAAATATTGAACTTACTCAAGTCGTGACGTTCCCCACATGCACGCACGCACTCGCTCGCCCTACCGCCACTTCGCCCGCTACCCCGATACTCTTAATACTGTAAAGTTGAATATCATTGCTTAATGTTGATTATTGTTAATTTTGAAAAAAGATTTTAATATGGTAAAGTTGCGTTAATAGTGCTCTCTCTGGCAAAAAAAGTGTCGTTAAGAATATAGGTTTAATTAAATCCCAGGCGAGACTAATATGTTATTGAGATTTTTAAGGTGAGGGGCGCTACAAAATAACTGATTTTCAAAGTGGGCGTTAGACGAAGTAAGTTTGGAAACCTCTGGTCTAGACGTACGATTGGGAGGTTTTTGAAAACAGAAAAATACCACCCATATAAGGTATATCTTGTCCAAGAGCTCTTGAAAGATGACTATGACAGGCGTTTGCAATTTTGTGAGGAAATAATGAGGCGATGTGACGAGAATAATGGGTTTCCACTGAACATACTCTTTTCGGACGAAGCTACTTTTTATTTAAATGAAGTAGTTAACAGGCACAATTATCGATTCTGGAGTCAGAAAAACCCACACTGGATATGCAAAGCTCATACGCAGCGTCCTCAGAAAGTAAATGTATGGGCAGGCATCATCAACAACAGAATATTAGGGCCATACTTTTTTGAGGGATATCCCCACTGAAACACTTTGGTTCCAACAGGACGGCGATCCCCCACATTTTGGTATTAACGTCAGAGAATATCTCGATGAAATATTTGCAGGACGCTGGATTGGACGACGTGGTACAATTGAATGGCCGCCACGATCCCCAGACTTAACGCCATTAGATTTTTTTTTGGGATATCTGAAAGACAAGGTTTATCAAAATAGACCGGATAATATTGAAGATCTAAAAAATAAAATTAAAGTGGAATCACATAACATACCGGCTGAGGCCATTTGGAATTCCGTAGACGGGTTTTACCATCGCCTAGGAGGCTGCCAAGTAGAGGGTGGAGGGCATTTTCAGCATCTGTTACGTTAATTCACCCGTAGATAGCACTAAGTAGGTATTTCTAACTTTTTTGTTTTTAAAAGAGTTTTTTCTCATTTCCTGGTAACCACATAAGTTTAAAAAAAAAGAAAGGGTATGCTCAGATTCCATTTTTACGAGCTTTTCAATGAGCCCATACACGACATAGGTTTGCATTTGAAAAAAAAAGTTGTGGAGGGTTGCAGCTAAGGGGTTGAAAAAAAATATTTCATTTTATTGCCAAAAAATGCGTACAATTTAAAATCAATTGACGTGTTTCAGCGTTTTCTTCCTAAGTTACTGGTTAAAAAGATATTAATTTTAATCCGGACTTTTGCGCATCCCTGTATAAACGTATATCCTAAATGTCCTAACTTTTGAGATACAGGGTGGTAAAATTTTCAAAAATAAATTATTTATTATTAATATATGTATTACCACTTTAGATATTTTAATGAAATTTGGCATACGTATATCATGTATCAAGAGGCATTTTTTAGTGTACCACATTTTTTTTTATTTCCACCAGTGGCGTTCGTATGGAACTTGACCTGCCTATTGCCTGCAGACATTATTGGTACGCCACTGATTTCTTTTAAAATAAAAATTATTTTTGAAATCCCCAATCATTGCTTAGTCAAGTTAATCACTTGATTTTTTTAATCCGATGCACGGTTTTCGCTCAAAAAAATAAAAAACCGTTTTTTTGCATGATTATAACAATATCGGTAAATTATATCACCATGCTGAGAAACATTTAGATTTAATTTTTCTAGGTGGAAAGCATGCTAACCACAACTAAAAAAAGTATGAGCAGATTTGATCTCTTGATTTTTTTTAGTCCGACGTACAGTTTTCACCTAGAAAAATTAAATCCAGATAATTCTCTGCATGGTGATATTGTTTACCGATATTGTTACGAGTATGATCATGCAAGGAAACGGTTTTTATTTTTTAAGCGAAAACCGTGCATCGGATTAAAAAAAAAAATTAAATAATTAACTTTGCTTAAAAATGATTATGGAATTTAAAAATATTTTTTATTTTAAGAGAAATCAGTGCCAAAATACGCAGGTTAAATTCCGTACGAACACCACTGGTAAAAATAAAAAAATGTGGTAGACTAAAAAATGCCTCTTTATACATGATATATGTATGCCAAGTTTCATTTAAATATCCAAAGTGGTATTACAGATATTAATAATAAATTATTTAATTTTGAAAATTTTACCACCCTGTATCTCAAAAGTAAAGACGTTTAGGACATAAGTTTCTTGTAAACAGTATATTTTATTGTTGAGCCATTATCAAACAGGGTGTTAAAACAATTGCTTATATTGTATCAGAGCTAGTCCGTCCCAGGCAAATCAAAAAGGTCAAATATGATTTAATTCCGCGAAGGCTGACAACCTATAGGGTAGCAATAAGGGGTGAAAGTGAAAAATTTTTGGAAAAAAAATTGTCATCGAAAATATACTTCCAAATTTTCCCAGGTAAGCTTTTAACCCAATTGGTTGAAATCCCAAGGGACTGACAGTTAGGTGGATACAAAAGGGGTGGCGGATAAGGTAAAGAGGGAGAAAATTTTGGGAAAAAATCGTCATCGACAATATGTCAGCCAATTAGACCACTTAAAGTTGAACCCCTAAGATGTCTAAATCCAATATTTGGACACAATCCGTTTTATCGGTAGAATAATGTATAGATTAAAAATTTAAAATAACTCTCCAAATAATATAAAAAATAAGAATAATATTTAAATAATGTAAAATTAATTAACTTGAGAACGCCATTATCTGAAATTTTCACAAAACAAAAAATTTTGAAAATCTTTTGAATTGCAAATTTTTTTTTAAATCCTCTTTTTTATATATCAAAAGTTGTAACCTATAAATTGTTTCCAAATTTCAAAAAATGTCCGCAGCCGGAAATTTTTGCAAACTTGTTTAAAATAGTTAATTAAGGTACAAGTAGGTAAATATATTTTCCTACGACCACTTAGGAAAATAAACATATTCGCATCACTCTCTACTGCTTCGGAAACATGAATATTTCACACTCATACTGATTTTCATTTTCCTCTCTAGAGGGGAAAACATTTTTAAACTGACAACTAATTATGTCTTAAATATAAGCTATAAATCGTTTTCAAACAGAATTATATCTCGTACGCCATGAGTTGCGCAACAAAAACAAAACGTAGTCCTAGCGCGTCAGTCGAGTGACAATTTAATGACAATTTCTGATCGTTTGTTTTTAACGTGATTTTATATAAAAAATTTGGCTTCTATATTTAAAATAACACAAGCTATTGAAAAATGCAAAAAATATTAGGTACTTGGATTTTAGAGGATTTGTAATTTAAACGTTTATTTGCAGAATAAAATTATTTTTCCTCTTTAAAGAGGAAAATATTTTCCTCTCTAGAGAGGAAAATGTATTCCACGAGTAAATAGATTGCAACATAAAAAATAAATAAAATTGAGGTCAATATTTTGTGGTCGTAGGAAAAATAGTGTTCACAACTCATTAGAAAGTGAATTTTCCATCTTTCACTTTCCACACTTGTTGTGTAATATACTATTTTACACTGTTCTTTTTCGGACGGTTTTTTTAAACTGCTAACTGACGCGGAAAATGCGACGGAACGTGTTAATAAAAATAGTTTTTTATCGGTTAAAGTAGTTGACATTTTTTGTTTAATGTGTGTAATAGTTATAAATTTAAACGGTTTAATGGATCTTAAATGCTAGAGATTGTTTGTGATATTGTTTTGGAGAATAAAACTGATGATGAGATGGATGACGAGCAAGCTGATGATGAGATTGATACTAGTAAAAGTGATAAAAATGAGTTAGTGAAAGTTACTTTTAAAACTCAGAATTTTAATTTTAATACTTATAAATAGATTAAAATGTGTTTCACAATCAAAAATATTATAAGATTGGTTTTGTAATAAAATTATGAAGTGATTATTAAATTATTGTCCCAACTTTGTTCCCAAAAGTTCCTTGTAGAATATTCTGTTGGACAATTTTCTTCTTTAATTAAATAAACAATAATCTTTAAGTTGAATATTTATTTATTATTAGAAATATATTAATTTATTTTAATTTTTAAATTTAATTGAAATTTTGAGAATTTAGTAATAAAAAGTAGTTATAAAAAATAATTATTGCATTTACATAATTAGTTAAGTATAAAAAAAATCGCTGATGCTCTACTGGAATTATAAAATTATAATATTTAATTTAGGTCTTTTGTATAAAAAATTATCAACCTTAAAAGTAATAATACTTTAGAATTTTTCAAAAAAAAACCAAATATTATTTTTCGTTATTATTTTACATCAGAGGACTAAAAAATAATCTAGAAGATACTGACATTAATTCTATAGGAGTAAGTACTTTCATTGTAATTAATTTATTATTTTTTGTTTAATTATTTTCTCATACAATTGTTAAAAATCTAATCTAAAATTTTTTACAAGATTTACTTTTTTTACAAAATTTACTTAAAAATTGGTATTTAAAAGTTTCTTTATCGACACTTTTTATGTAAAAAAATATTTTATTGTTTTAAAACGGAATATGTCCTGATATTGGGGTGTCCAACAATTACTTTATTTTTTAAATTCCACTTTTTTGCATAGGAATATTAAAACAAGAAGATAAATAAATTAAAAATATATAAATCTGCTAAATAAACTAAGTTACAAAAATAAGAAAATACACATATAAAGTAAGGGCTTGTGATAATTTGACCCCGTTTTACTGCCCTCGGTATCCACCTAACTGTTAGCCCTTTTGGATTAAGATACCTTAGGGGTTCAACTTTAGGTGGTCAACCCCTTTTTTATTTACGTATTTGTCAGCCCCTTGGGATTTTAACTTGTTAACCTTTACCTGAGAAAATTTTGAAGCATATTTAGGATGACGATTTTTTTCCAAAAATTTTGCACTTTCACCCCTTATTGGTAGCCCTTGGTGGTCACCCCTTGTATCCAATAGGTTGTCAACCTGGGTGGGAACATAATTAACAATACTTAAAGAATATGTTTTATAGGAGAAACCCCCCTATTCCCCGAGGACAATGATTTTTCGGGCCTTTTTGGGTTAAAATTACATACCCAACACACCCTTCTCGTATACTAGAGACCACCTGCTTTTTCATAAATTTTTTTGGAGTTAGGCTAAAAACTAGGCAAATAGAAAAAAGGCCTTAAAGAAGTATCTTACCTTTCTTTTCGCTATACTACCCCCAAATTTGACTCTGTACGGGGGGAACCCCCCAAAAAATACAAATCGGCGTTCTTGATGTTTGAACCTCTGTAAAATGTCTCGATGTAGATCGAATACGCCCCGTTCCAGGGCCTTTTCGTGACGACCCCCTCCAGTGGATGCCGGGGTCCATCCGGAGATGAAAAAAGGGTTTTCGGTTTTTATGACTGACACCAGCGCCTGTACTGTGGTAGATGTTGTTGAAGATGGAAAAAAATTAAAAAAGGGATGATTTCTGAATAGATATAGATTTTTTTTGAATAAAAAACAGTTAACTCTGAAGGTTCTAGACAATTTGCAGGTTGATAAAATTTTTCGGGCTTCCACTGTTTTTTTTTAAATTTTTTTTTACAACCTTTCGAACAGTAAGTTTTTTATCTTTTTTGGTAAATTTTAAAAATCTAAAATGACTGCCCCTTTTATATCCCCCCCGGGGGACTGATGCAAAAAACCCTGCTCTTTTTTTGGTTCTTATTTTACTTTTTCCATTAGCGAGCAAATGGTATGGATATCAAAACGGGTTTATAAACATGGGAATTTTTTTTTAAAAAAAAGGGTTTTTTTAAAAAAATTTCTTTTTTTCCCCCCAAGGGGGTTCTCGGACAACCCCCCTCTTTCCAATTAATATTATGAGTTAAGACAAAACCTGTTCCGCAACACCTGACTTGTCTTTTCCCCCCCATTCAAGTATGTTTTTGATGTTTTTTAAACCGATTTGAAAATAAACGTTGTAATGTAAAATGTTACACATCGAACATTCACGCAGTGAAAAAGAAAACTGCGCCGTTAGCGGCGAGCTGCTTGCCTCGCCGCTTCCATCGGGTTATCGTTTTTTGGGAACCCTTTGAAATTTTCCCCGGGCTAGTCCCCCCGTGAAAACAGTTTGTTCGTTGAAAGGGGATGGAAAGTTTTGGGTTTTTTTCCCCATTTTATTAATTTAATTAAATTGATTTTCTGAGGTTTTGCATTTTTTGTGAATCAGGATGCCGTGGGATCGTGAAAAAACCCCCGCGTTTTATTCACAAATATAGAGAAAATGCAAATCTTTGGGATCCCTGTCATAAGGATTAATTTTAAAAAATTTAAAAAAAAAAGACGCATGGAAGGAACTGGCGGAAAAAGGGGGTAGATATAAAAAATGTAAAAAAAAAACACCCCACGGGGTTCGCTTAGAAAAAATTAGCTAAAACGAAAAAAAAAGCGGGGAATTTCTGTCACTATTATCCCCTTTTTTTAAGAAAGTGTTTGCTTTGGCCACTTTTTGTCCGATTAAGTTAACCAGGGGGTTTAAAATCTGTTGCACTCATTGAAATGAAGTTTTTTTTTTTGGCATATGAATTCTTGATTTTTCCCCAATGCTTAATAAAATTTTCCCTTTTTTTTTTGCTTCTGTACAAATTCGTTACCCAAACGCGTTTTTTTCAACTTTAAATAACAATTGGGTACTAGCAGAAATGCAAACGCGACCTCCATGTCTGACATTTTTGACGACACTGTGAAGACGAATGGTGGATCACTCGTGAACCGAGCATTCAAACGCGAATATTTGGTACGATATGGTGATGAACTAAAGTGGTTGCTGTAATGTAATGCTCGTAGCGAGCATTACATTATAACGTTGGGTTACAAGTCAGTCACCGCGTAATTCAGACTTCTAAAGGTCTTTTTGTCTCACCAATATATAGATCACCACACTTACAGGGTATTGTTTTAATAAGAAAACGTCCAAGGGTGTTGCGGCAAGAGAATGCTGTTTTAATGTGGTATTTTCTTCCTATCCTTCTTATTCTTTTAGAATTTCCCTCGTTATAAGGTATAGTAAGGATCTTCATTTCTTGTTGTTGATTTGTATGTATAATCTGATTTGTTAACACCAAATGACTATTTTGTAAGTTTTAATGTTGAGAGCTTGTACATCAATGTTCCTCTGTAGGAGTCATTAAGCATTATTAGGGCCAAATTGGGGTGACCAATCGTTAGCAGAAAGAACCACACTGCCGTTGGATAAAGTTGTGGATTTGTTGGAGTTCAAGGAACTTTTGAAAAAATAGAAAGGATAGCAAGAAAATATGACATCAAAATGGCCTTCTTTCCCCAACACCCTTAGAAGTTTTCTTACTTAAACAAAACCGAATACTTTGAATGGGGAAAAGAAGGTTTATCAAATACCCTTTTGGGGTGATCTATATATTGGATTTTGTGATACAAAAGTTAGTTAATATCAAAAACATACTGGAATGGGCGAGACTAACACGTCAGGTGTTGGGGAAAATCTTGGGTTCTTGAAATATTTTGGAAAGATGCTGGGATTGTTCTTAGAGAATCCCACTGAAAGAAACGAAAGTTTAAGGAAGCTGCTATTATTAATAACAATTCTCATTTTTATAGTAAACCAAGTTTAGATATTCACATTTGGCAACCTCTGCTCACTAACAGGAAAGAAGTCAAGCTCAGTAGACCATAAAACTGAGCAGTGGCTTCATGCATCATTGACCCGGTTAGAATATATAAGGCGTAGTCATAGGCTTAGATATTGAGATACAGAGATATTTACTGTTCGAAACGTTTTAAAAAAAAAAGAAATAAATACAATGGAAGAAAAAGTTTTTATTCAAAGAATAGTTAACCTAAGAATTTTGCATATGTTAATACCAACGCTTTAAGCCCTGGTATAATATAGTATCCCATAATAGAGGCATATTAGATTAGATTATTTGAGCGGAGATGGCAAAAATGACCTCCACCACTGAAACCTTACCAGATTTATTGTGTTTTCTCCTATCGTTCTTTAGAGTACCTTGTCCAGGCCCGTCTTCTTAACTAGACTCCAGAGTCTTGACACTGGCCACTTCATATATCTTGCCGGTTTTGGCTTTTCCTCACCAAGCCTAGTAAACCTAAGCCTACATAGTGCTTCGCAGTGGCACCACACATGTACCGCTGATTCTTCAGCCTCCTGGCAGAACCTACACAGGCTATCCTCCACCAGGCCTATTCTTTCCAGGTGCTTGTTGAGTTTGCAATGTCCTGTTAGTTGACCTACCGTTATCCTTACGGCTTTACGACTGTGGCTCAGTAGGTCCAAGGTAAACTTGGCCGAGCAGGTCTTAATGAACTGCTTTGCCTGTCGTTGTCCTGGTGTTTGTAACCACCAGCTTTGAAACTCTCCCTCTACCCAGCTCTTAACAGATGCTTTAAGGAGGCCTGCCGAGATTCCACAGAAGGGCTCATCCCATAATAGAGGCATATTACTTATATAAATAAACACCTTTATCTTGCTTATTTGATAAAATAAAATAAAAATATACACTGACAAACAGGGATTTCTTGCAAAGTTTTTTTTTCATCATTACTGTCACAGATAGTGTAACGAATAGTTTTATAGATAAGTATTTTAAATAAGGTCAGCCCAAGGCAGACGAAAACAGATATTTTGGGATATCTAAAGTTTCAAAAAAGATATTGGGAGAACATGATAACCAAATTTAATCAAATTTGATATAAACGTTGACTGATAAAAATACCTGCTTCTAACGAATAACGTAAGATATGGGTGGAAAGTTAATAAAATATATATTTTTATCTTGGTCCACTTCACAAAGGCTTAAAGCCTAACTAACTTACGGTCCGTGAGTGTCTGAATGGTAAAGTAAAGTAATTTTTTCTACTTGCGTGTGCAAAGTACTTACTTTGCGCACGCAAATGAGTGCGCAAAGTTTAACTTTGCGCACCGAAACTCTTTGCCCACGCATTTTCGTTCTGCGTATTTGCCGTATTTATGGTCGATTTTTTATTGTATTAATAACTTGGATGAAATAACATTAAAAAAAAAGGTTTCTACAATTCTACATATTCTTTTATTGTGCTTTTTTAAATTTTAGATACATTTGGCGCTTAGTAAATATCCCATATCAATTTTCTTTATTATGATTTTAATATTTTTCCATGCACCATGTATCTTATAAACACCATGCTAAACAATAAGAAATCAAAAAATTTTT
>JAHBCN010020329.1:0-15193 GCA_019359885.1 Listronotus oregonensis
TACAAAATTATATATATATATATATATATATATATATATTTATATTTTTATATATTTGAATTATATAACAAGGCTTAAGAACCTCTAACATTATAATATTATATTGCAGTCGGGCAAAAATACTGCTTTTTTAATTCTTTTCACTCCCTTCAGATTTCGCTCAGCGCCACCTGACGTGGTATGGCAAAACCTTGAATTTCACAAACCCGTGAACTAATGTGGTGGCCATCTTTCTTAGTCAATAGGTGTCCGTTTTGCGATTTTTGAATATTATGGCCATGCTCACCAAGATGGCACTTTTTAACATTATTCACATTTTTTACTTTTTAGCATCTTTTCGTGTTAATATGCTTTACTGATTGCATTGGGATTAGTCTGTTAGTTGGCGCCAGAGTCGTTTAAGTATCTCCTTACTTTTTTAAAGGATTGTTTTATAGACTTTGCGAGCCTTCGTCAGTCGTGTCTTGGCTTACAGCGGATGTGACATCCCCAACAAGGATAAAACATGTTGCCGACTTAGCCACACCTAAGGTTTTCATCCTTTTGGAAACCCCGTAATTTTAATGCAATTAGCAAAAAGCATACCTCTTACAATGTAATTATTATTTTTTAAATGCTGAAGAAACTATTTTTTATATTTGAATTATATAATAAGGCCCTAAAACTTCTAACATTAATATATATATATATATATATATATATATATATATATATATATATATATATATATATATATATATATATATATATATATATTTATATATATACAGATTTGAGTGCATGCATGAGGTTCTCGGAAACCATAAAGTACGAAGTTGGGTTAAATTATGGCAAAGTTGTGTATTTCCGTTACTAACCATGTCCACTTTAGAAAGTTGCAAAATTCCGAGTACTTTCGGAGATATCCGGAAAAACGAATTTGCTATTTTTTTCTGACGTTATTTAAAGAGATATGGAAAAACAAAAGAAACTTTCATATGACCACTTTTTAAGCTCTACAATACAGCCTTGAGAGATTTACCCTACGACGTTTCGTTTTTGTTAAACCATCATCAACTTAATTTTTTTAAATACGGACCTGGGTTTTTTATTTAATTTTTTTGAATCCCTTATTATCCCAATTACAAAAATATATAACACTTGATATTTATTAACAAATATGGAACGCCCCTATAAGAAATGATGTGCGTTCCTTGTCTAACTCATTGTCTTTTATGAAAAATATGTTTATTTAACAGAAAAAATATTAAGTGTTATACATCATTGTAATTGGGATTATAATTGCTCAAAAAATGCAATAAACAATTGATTGCCGTTTTGAAAAAAATAAAGTTGATGATGGTTTAAGGAAAACGAAACGTCGTACGAAAAATCTCTCAAAGCTGTTTTGTAAAGCTTAAAAAGTGGCCATGAGAAAGTTTCCTTTGTTTTTCCATATCTCTTTAAATAACGTCAGAAAAAAATAAAAACGAAACCGGCAAATTTTGGTTTTTTCCGGATATCTCCGGAAGTACTCGAAATTTTACAACTTTCTAAATGGCATGTTGTTAGGCACCTAAATGCGCAACTTTGCAGGAATTTAACCGACTTCGTATCTCTTACGGTTTCCGAGATCCCCAGCATGCACTCGAATCTGTGGCACCCTGTATTTTAAAATATATATATATATATATATATATATATATATATATATATATATATATATATATATATATATATATATATATATATATATATATATATATATATATATATATATATATATATATATATATATATATATATATATATATATATATATATATATATATATATAAAAAATTTTTTTAAAATTTAGGTGATTTACCTGTTATAAGGACAGGCTTTTATTGTCTAAATAAAACCTATTTTTTCACTTCCGGTTTAGCCAAAAGTAACCCTAAATTTAAAATTTTAAATAGCCTACCTGATCCACCCCAAAATTATCTTTTCAACCATGTGTCACACTTGTCATTTTATTTCAGAATTGCTGCCAAAATCGCTTATTTTTCCCAAAATTTTAGTAGACCATGACGTGACAATTACAAATTATCAGCATGTAAAAGGCGTTAAGATGTAAATAATGAGGCGTAGAAATATTTGTGATTTTGTTACTTTTTATCTAAATAATAAGAGTTAGAAATATAGGTTAATTTTTTAAAATTTTAGAAATGTATTTTTTAATGCTTAATAGTTTAAAATCCAAAATAGAAAACTTTAATTTTTAATAAATTTAATTTCAGATTAAACATTTACTAATTCATATAATTTATCAAAATTGGTATGCACAACTGACCTTTTTACCAAAATCGCAAAATTATACATACATTGATCCGAATCTTTTATAAAGAAAAAAGAAAAAAAAAAAAAAATGCGTTTTTTGAATTTATTTAAAAAGACTTTTTTTCTGTTTTTAACGACAAAAAATAAGCAAGTACAAAATCTAAATGACGTATATATATGAACGCAGGAAGTCGGGTTGTAAAAGTTCACCCCGCTTCACAATGGCTCGATTGAGGAAAAGCGGAAGGGAAACGTAAAAAGAGCACTAGAACAAGTCCATGAACCATATCCGTGCCACCCCAATAATAATTACGTTACTGCCCTTGGGCTGTATGTTCTGGCGACGAAGTTTACAATACGAAAAAAAGGAAAAACCTGGAAAAAGAGAAAATTTATTTCATTAACGTATTTTTATCACACCGGAAGTAAAACTACAATTTAGATTTCTATAAGATTTTACAGAAATGTCCTTAAAATTTAAGGATTTTTAGTTTTTAAAGTGAAAAAACATCCATAGGTTGTCAGTTTTTTACGTTAAAGTCACAACTTTAAATAAATAAAATAGTTACTTTGTGGAACCCAATCAATGAATTGAATAAAATATAACACTTTAAAAAAAATACATAACATAAAATCTTAACATAAATCTTTAAAATATGATCTTTGGGTCCATCGAACCAGTAATATGCAAAGCGATTATCAATTTTACTCCAACCATAATTTTCTGTTTTTTTTGTTGGATATCGCATGTGATCGCAAGTGTATGGTGCAATACATACACTTGCGATATAAACAGTTCGCTTGACCTGTTGTAACAATTCTTTTTACAAAATGGTAGAATCAAGGCATCATATCCAATAATTTTTTTCAAAACTTTTTCACTATCGCTTTTAGGCTTATAATTTTTTTAAAGACCTCGAAATGTCCTTGATCTTCACTATTTTTTGATTTAAGACTTTACATTCTGCATATATACAGGGTGATTTATGAGGAAATGTCAATATTTCAGGTACGTAGTCAGGGTCCAAAAATAAACATAAAAGTCTATACAAATATGGGTCCGCAAGACCTTAGTTTCCGAGATATAGGGCGTTCACCACAGGGCTAACATGTGCTTAGAAGTAAATGGTGGAATTTATAAAAATTATAAAACCTAGCTTATGTTTTGCCGAACATAATTTAAGAACAATAATTTAATTGAAAATTAAAATACATATTGTTAATTATACATTTTGTTTTATTTTTTTTATTTTGCTATAATAAAATCAGATGCGTCGTAATTTTTTTAAATCCAAATATCTCGAAAACGGTTGCTCATATCAACTTTTAACAAGTATACCTTATTGACGTAAAAATGACAAAACAATTATTTTATTTACTTAAAAATGTAATACAGGGCCGTACCAAAAAGTTGTGATTGTTCAAAATAGTAAAAAGACGTGTAGGTGGCTCCCCTACAAGTAAAACCCGTAATAAGATTAGATTCGAATCCGTCATACCAAAAAACCTCCGGATACCAATTTTTACTCCAATATTTACATTATCATAGATTTTATTAAAAAAATAGTAAAATTAAATAAAAATTTTAACACCCTGTATTTCGAAAACGAAGGCCTTGCGGATCCAAATTTGTATAGGCTTTTATGTTTATTTTTGGACCCTGACTACGTACCTGAAGTATTGACATTTCCTCATGTATATATATATATATATATATATATATATATATATATATATATATATATATATATATATATATATATATATATATATATATATATATATATATATATATAATATATAAACCGAACTGATGCAGAATTGGTTAGAGTTTTTGCTGTTGTTATTAAAATTGTACATAATACTGGCTAATTTCGGAGAAGCAATAGATTTTTTAATTGACCGTTACGGTTGCGTTATCTTGTTATCTTGAGGTAGGTTTAGAAACTTAAAAATAATTACGTCTCTTGACCACTTTATTAAAAAAATCCCAACGCTGTGCAATAAATAGTTTCCCAGATACAGCCGGCGTCCTTTCTTATTTGGATACCCGGTACATGTATGTACATTATTTACAAATCATAATGCGGTATAAATTTTAATATTTTTCAATGGTTAGTATTATTATTACAGTATAACTAGTATACATATACGTAATTTCCTTTATTTGTTATCTTTTTATTCAAGATATTAAGGCTTATTAAAGTTACTATTACGTATGTTTATTTAAAGGTATTGATATTAGTTAGTTGTACCCTTGGGCAATTAGCAAGTCGTATTAAAAAATGCTGTTTTACCAGTTTACTTTAAGAAATTAAATTTGATCTTAGGATACCTAAAATGGCTTAATTTTTTTAATACAATTTTATTTAATTTTAATCGAAAAATACAATAATGTATTTAAAATATAAAAAAAGGGTTAAATGTTTCCTGACCATTCATTTTTTCAAAAAAATAATATTGTGAAATTTTAACCAAAGCCTGCAATTTTTAACCTCTTTTACTTAATTTTTCATCACTATCTATCATTTTATTTGTAGGACAAAAATTTAAATATTATTTCTAAAATAAAAAACAAAATTTAGCTTGTTAGTAATGAGTACAGTAGTACCCCTAACATTGGCATATTTAGGTTGTAGGACTACAAAATCCTATTGACCCATTTGTAGGACAATACTGTAAATAATTTTTAAAAATATTTTTTAAACAATATTTAAAAAATTAGCTTCTTAATGATGACGTTATACCTATATGCTTTTTCGGCATGTTTGATGTGGAGGACTCGCTATACCTATCATAGTTTTTGTAGGACAAACACTTTTTCTTTCTTTTAATAAAAATCTTAACAAAATGTGTTAGAATCAACCTGTTAGGTATAAATTTTGCAACACCTGAAAAATTTACATGTTTAGAGATTTCTCGGAGGCAGTCCTATCATGGCCCAATGTTGCTGCAGTCGGAATTTGGGCGACTCGTCGAAACGAAGCCACTCACAAATTTTTTAGCTTGTTATAAATCATCAAAAAAAAAGCCCATGAGATTCCGGTATATAATTATAAATAATCAAAACTAACCAGAATTAACCGAATTACGTGATGCTATTATTCTGGTGACAGGAAATATAATTTATGTGGTGACAGATTAATTACACTGGGGAACAGCAAAAATGTTTCCGAGACCAAAATACCAAAATCTTATTTACTTTATTATATTAATTAATAAATCATCTGGCAAAAGTCTCAGTTGGCTCTGGTTTTATAGATACCTGCTAAATATACTTTTATCTACCTACCCTTAATGTATGGGACCATAAAATTAGAAGTACCTGGTTTTATTACATCAGGTGTACTTTATAAGGGTTATGAATACATGTAATATAAATCCTATAGTGTTAGTTAGTTGAGTTTCAACCACCAGTTGATCGAGAAGTGTTCGTATTTGAGAAATTAAAAAGTTTTTTGAGTAACATGTCGCGAGTTTGTGTAAATAAGCGGACCATTTTTGTTATATATGGGTGAAGTGACTTTTGTGAAACAAAAACGTACTCTTACCCTTTAATAAGAAGGCTTACCACTTGTATTTTGGCTGCAAAGTTGGAGACCATGAAAAAAATTGGGCTCCCCATATCTGCTGCAATAAATGTGCGTCAAACATGCGAGGCTGGCTAAGTGGAAAAGCGTAAGATGTCTTTTGCTATTCCTATGATTTGGCGTGAACCGAAAGACCACATTACCGACTGCTACTTTTGTTTGACACCTTCCATGAGAAAAGGCCTTTCCGAAAAGAAAAAGTCTGCTATAAAGTATCCAAATTTACAATCCGCCATACGCCCGGTGCCCCATAATGACGAGTTGCCTGTGCCCAATCCACCTCAGGAATATACGCTCCATCCACTTCGCAAGATTCAGATTTTGTCTGTGAACTTCCCACTAAACAACCCCACAAAATAAGCCAAAGTGAATTAAGTGACCTTATAAGGGATTTGGAATTACCCAGAAAAAGCAGAGCTATTAGCCTCACGATTACAACAATGGAATTTACTTCAAGATAAAGTAAAAGTTTCAGGTACCGAAGCCGCCAGAAAACTTAACACCATTTTTTAATATGGAAAACAATTTGGTAGACCTGTAGGGACATTGAGGGACTAATGACAGCTTTAGATGTGGACTATGAATCAAAAGACTGAGACTTTTCATTGATTCCTCAAAAGTAAGTCTTAAAGCTGTGTTACTCCATAATGGAAACAAGTTGCCTGGTACCAATTGGTCACGCAGTCCACATGAAAGAAACTTATAGTAATTTAAAACTGTTACTGGAGACTATACAGTACGAAAAATATAAATGGCAAATTTGTGGGGATTTGAAAGTTGTGGGATTTTGCTTGGAATGCAGCTAGGTTATACCAAATACTGTTGCTTCCTCTGCGAATGGGACAGTCGAGCACGATCGGATCACTACAGAAGGAAAGTTTGGCCTCCGAGAGTGTCTCTTGAGCCAGGAAAGAAAATGTAACCAGCGCGCCATTAGTTCCCGCAGAAAAAATTTTACTACCACCACTTCATATAAAATTGGGACTCATGAAAAATTTTGTAAAGGCCATGAACAAGGAAGGTCGTGCTTTTAGTTTTTTAAAAAAGAAAAATTCCCTTCAATCAGTGATGCTAAAATTAAGGAGGGAATATTTGTGGGTCCCCAGATTAGGAAACTCTTCCAGATGAGCAATTCAATTCCGTACTTGAAGGCAAGGAAAAAGACGCTTGGAATGCCTTTAAAATGGTTGCAACGAATTTTCTGGGAAACATAAAAGCTGAAAACTATAAAGACCTGGTTGCCCAACTTTTCTTGTTACCAAAACCTAGGGTGCAATATGTCCTTGAAAATTCATTTCTTGGATTCTCATCTGGATTACTTTCCGGAGAATTGTGGAGCTGTAAGTGACGAACACGGTAAGAGGTTCCACCAGGATATTTCAAACATGGAAAGAAGGTATCAGGGAAAATGGAACTGTGAGATGTTAGCCGACTACTGCTGGTCTATTACGAGGGATAACCCAGAGGCTGCCTACGGGCGGGCTAAGAAGCGTAAACTGAATGACTAAACTTTTAATTTAATGGTAAAAATGTGCTATTAAATTGCTTTTGTTGAATCAACAATATTATTGTTATTTGTATTTTGTATGTTCACTGTATATACCTATGAATTAAAATTTTGTAAAAAAAAATGCTGATTTTTTTTTGCTAGCCAACTAAAATCTTTAATAGATATTTTTTAGTTACTTGGGTGTAGTTGGATCTAAAAAACTTGGGTTTGTTCAGGAAACAAACGAAAAGTTGAAATTTGTTCCCCAGTGTTATTTTAGAAACTCAGGTATTAGTTTGAGCAGGAAAGCAATTTCTTGCAATAAATACAAACTTACATTTATTTACTATGGTGGTTGAAAAATATTTCCGTAAAAAACAGGTTACCCGTTATTAATAAAAAGTCACTATAAAATCCAGTCAATCAACCAAACGCATGTTTTTTCTTTATCTAACATTTTTATTTTCTGTAAAACCAACCCCTCACGTCAGACGTAACGCGAGAAGGGTACTTGAGCTTTAAAGAGACAAGCTCGTTAGAAAATGAAAAATCCTAGGGGTGCTATGTCTGAACTTTTAGGGATTATTATGTACAACACCCTTCATCGTCTCTAATGATCTTATTGACATGAACCGTATAAGATGCATTGATAAAAAGAAATTAATTTGTTTAATCCAATTAGTTTAGGTGTAACTGGCATTTTAAATTTAATAGTATATTACTTATCAAGTACAGAAAAGTGAAATTTTACTTGACAAGTATGGTACGTACAGTGACGGCCATTAAATATTGGGCAAAAAATTTGTCAAATTTTGACTTTCCTGCCAATTTTTGTAAATCGTTTTTTTTTACCTTGTCTTACTTTTAATTACTATAAATAAAGCAAACGGTAAAAAAAATATTTACATTTTATAAAAACTAACTAATTAATACATTAATTAACCATTTAATAAATTCAAACAACCTAAATATCCCCCCAAATAAGTTTAATATTTTATTACGGCCCAGTTTTTTTCCAAGACAAAGTTTAGCCTTCCAGGCATCGAATGGACCAAAGCCCGGGCGTAATCCGGATTTGCTCGTAACTCATTCTACACCTCTAAAATTTTATCTATTACATTTTACGGCCTAAACTCATTTTCCCTATATATTTTTTTAACTAATAAGCCCCAAACATTTTCCATAACATTTAAATCCGGACTACGTGCGTGCCACGGTAAAACCCTGATACGCTGCTCTTCCATCCATTCAAACAACACCAAAACAAAGAAAAATATAATGACAATGGAGATGAAAAAATAATAGATAAAAAAAAATCGACAAAAATTGATGAGTAGTTGTAAAATTTTATTGATTATTTTCATGTCAAATTATAAAGAAATTACTTCTAGCTACGTTTATTTTAAAGGTTTTACGTCAACTTTTTTTTTCTTTAGAGCAATGCCTATACCTACCTTGCCATAGAAAAAAGTTGTGGTCAAAAATCAAAAAAAAAAAAAAATGCAATTTTATAATTTTTTAAATGGGTTTTATTATTAATTATGCAACAAAACGATATTTTTACCTTTAGAAGCTGCGATTTCGATGGGAAATTTTATTTTCTACAAATACCACACATATTTTTGCTAAAAATAAATACATTTTGAAATAATTTGGCATTTTTAAAATTATGAAAACTACACGCAAGCTTGAATTTAATTTATAGCATTTTGTATTTTTTTCTCTTTTAAGCACCCAAGAACAATAATTAGTCAAAATTGCTGTTACGAATTTGTTCCTTATTTAAACTGATAATTAGCCTATAATATTTGGCCTTCAACTTTTTTGGACTATCCCCGGCTAAAAAATATTATATAACTGCTAAAAATTTGATTTCCCTTTATTTACTAAATCTAGAAATATTACTATCAACTAGAATTTTTGGGATACCAGGTATATATTTATTTACAATACAAGCAAACTATATTGGTTATACATTTTGGACATGCACAAACATCTGAATTAGTTACCTGCCTGGGGTGATTATTCCCAGTTGATATCCCGAGTTTACTATGCTAGATGATAGTTTACTTATTTAATTGATTATCGAAGGAACATGGCGCTTTTATTTTGCAAAGCAATTACTTGCGGTAATACTTATAGTTTGGTTTTAAGCCATATAAAGCATTCGAAATGCGAGTGCCTATATCATAATCTCGCGCCTTAATGGAGGTAAAAGTTGAGTAAACGAAAGGAAATTAATTGCAAGTTATAAAATATTTTTGGTGTTTCTAAAATTTTAAAACCTAAGTTTTACATATGCAGGGTGGGCCAATGAAAACGAAACAAGGCCGATTTTTCATACTATGGTTGGTAGGAAAAAATCGCTCAGACCCGTCGATTTTTATTTCGATGGGGACACATTTTGCGCTTATTTTTAACCCTGTCACTTCAACCCCTAGGGGGGGGTGAGCTTTCCTCCTAAATTCTTAAAAGGGAAAGGGGGTCGACTGATACCTCATTTTAAAGATCATCGAATCCTCTTTTCAACGCTTCCTAGTTTTTTGAATTTTATGCAGTAGTTTTCAAGAAAATACGTTTTATAAACATAATCGGCCTATAATCGAAAGCAACGCTTTTTCACTTTTAGTACTATTTTTTATTTATATTTTTTTTTAAATCCTGTTCTTTCCAACTTGCAAAGTAGGGAAGCATTAACTGTCACTTTTCTATCACTTATAAATGCGGATACTTTTTTACTTATGCTTTAAAATTATAAAAGTATTGTCAGTGTCTTGTTAAGAATATAATCAGTACAAGGTTAGCAGTTATTTCTGCTATGAAATTCGATGCTTGTGTAAAAAATTAAATATAATGCAGTTATTTTTTATCTTTCTTTGAAACTTATTTACATTCAATTTATGTAAATTTAGTATCTCACAGGATTTTGTCTGTGATTATTTCAGCTTATAATATTTTTTCTTGCTTAAATCGTTTACTCAACGGCGGAAAGAGTATCGATAATTGAACTTTATTATGAAAAAGGTAGGTGCGCTAATAGTACAGCACAGTTATTTAATGAACTAAATCCAGATAAGCATGTCAACCGGAAATACGTTATTAAACTAATAGCCAAGTTTAGGGAGACAGGATCTGTGGCAAATCAAAAACGAATCGCTCCTAATAGAATACTGTGAAAGGAAGCAATGCAAATTGCTGTTTTGGGCCACGGCCATATATCGATCCTACGTTAAGTACCAGGCAATTACCTACAGTTTCTGGCATATGCCGTACGATCATTCGAAGAATTTTAAAATCCCAGAAATTCCACCCGTATAAAATCAATCTTATGCAAGAATTAAATGAAGATGACTTTGACGTGTAGAATTTTGCGAGATAATTAGTAAACGGATCATAAATAACCCGAACTTGTTGTTCAACATTTGTTTCTCAGATGAGTGTTCGTTTTTTGTGAATGGGACTGTCAATCGTCATAATTGTCGGTATTGGTCTGACGAAAACCCGCACTTATTCCATAAAGTATACACTTGACATCCTGAGAAATTAAACGTCTGGGCTGGAATTTATGGCGATTGTGTTGTTGGTCCTTTTGTTTACCAGGAAATCTAACAGGACAAATGTACTTGCAATTGTTAGAAGACACTGTCGATCCTGCATTGACAGAAATTGTTAAACATGACCGTTACAATGCGAATAAGTTGACATTTTAAAAAGATGGGGCACCTGTTGGTCAGTATTTGAATAAAACGTTTCCTGGCAGATGGATGGGATGAAGAGGACCAGTGGAGTGGCCTGGAAGGCCCGTTAGATTTTTTTCTGTGGTGTAACTTAAAGAGTAAAATTTATAAAACTCAACCAGAATCTCCAAATGATTTACGTCAACGGATCATTACACCCTGAATGCTTTAGAACGTCTAAAACCGTTTTGAACAAAACTTGTATGACTGCATGAAAGCAGGAGGCCAACATTTTGAACACTTGTAAAATTAAAAAGGAAGTAAGTAAATTAGAAGGAAAGTTTTGAATGTAAATGTTCTCGTTATTTGAAATCATACCCCCTTCCCCCCTTTGTAGGGTTACCCTTACCAAAAACTAAAAGCTGTGCTTAGAAAGAATGACGTTTTCCCAAAACAATGGCCATTAAAAAAATAATTGTTTTATCATCTATAATTTTTCGTTGACTTGTTTTTAAATTTAAAATTATTTTCTCGAAAACAACTGCATCAAATTCAAAAACTAGGAAGCGTTGAAAAGAGGATTCGATTATCTTTAAAAAAAGGTATCAGTCGACAACCTTTTCCATTAAAGAATTTAGAAGTGAATCTCACCCCTCATAGGGGCTTGAAGTGACAGGGTTAAAAATAGGCGCAATATGTGTCCCCCTTAAAATAAAAATCGACGGGTCCAAGCGATTTTTTCCTACTAACCATAGATATGAGAAATCGGCCTTGTTTCGTTTTCATTGGCCCACCCTGTATTATACATATCGCACTTCCGCCAAAACATGGTCATTAGTCAAATTCACCTTTTTTTTTGCATAAAAAGATTTTTTTGTTTTATACTTACCCAAAGCTACAAATTTCGAAAGTTAACCAACCATCCGCTAGATGGATCTGTGTCGTTGCTTAGGGGGCCATTCGTAAACCACATAACGCATTTTTCATGCTTTTTTCACTCCCCCCCCCCCTGTAACGGTATGTAGAATTTAGTAGACCTCCCACTAAATATGGTGTGTTACGTTACATTCAAGCTTAAAAAATAAGTAAATTAATCAAATTTTTTAAAATAAGTTTTATTTAATTAAAAAAGTAAATTTATCTTGTAATTCTTTTTCTTTTGTTTTCTTCCATATTGATACTACAGCTTTTTGACATAATTTAGGTTTTTTTAGAATAACGCTTTTTTGAATGCATTAAACAAAACATGAAACAGATCTTTTTTTTAACGGCATACGACGTTTTATTAAAGTTAATTTTAAATAATAAATAAAAATAATGAAACTCAAGACAGACATTAAAATGACAAGGTTCAATGCGTAACGAATTATGATTGTTTAAGTTTTCGTACGCATTGACTTGTAAACAATATTAATAACCCGACCGAAATGTTTTACACCATTTTGAACATCGTCATCGATCTGTATGTCCCCAGAGCAAAGACTTACCCCTAAATATCCAAACTATTTTTTAAAGAATACAATTAACCAAATTAAAAATAAAACCAAAGCTACAATAAATATAAGGGCATACAACTACCTACAGATCAAGATAATTATAAGGATGAGGTCCCAGTCAAAAATCTCCATAAGGGCAGATTATAAAACTTTCATTCAATGTACCCAAAATAATATCTTAAAAAATACTAAAGCTTTCTAGTCCTACATTAAGTCTCAACGAAATAATACTGGTTATCCTTTTGAGATGGAGTTTGGTGATTTAAGGGTCAATGACTCAAGATCAATTGCTAACTTATTCGCCGAATTTTTTCAGTCAGTTTTCACCAAAGCAGACCCCGTGGTGTCTAATGATTCAAACTGTCCTCCCATAAACAACTTACTTCTCTTGAACATAACTATGATAGTATTTAAAAAGTTGGTTAAATTAGATGAAAAAAAAAGGAAGCTGGACCCGATGCCTATGTTACAGCTATTTATAAGGGTGAAAAGAGATGTGACATGAGAGATTTTTGTCCAATATCTGGACATAATGGCATGGCCAAAGCCCTTGAATCAATAGTTGTTGATACTTATTGTTAAACTTTTATACTTTTTCTCCGAACGTCAACATGGTTTCGTGAACAGTCGGTCATGTCAGACCAACCTATGTCTCTACTCTAACTACTTGACTACTGTGGTGGACTCGGGTGCCCGGATCAACTCATTTTACTTTGATTTTAAGAAAGCTTTTTACAGAGTGGACCATGTCATTCTTATTGGTAAACTAAGCTCGTATGGTATTGCGAATTTTCTTCTATCTTGGATTTCTAGTTACCTCCGGAATCGGACACAAATGGTCAGAGTGAACGGGACACTATTAAAGGCAATTAGAGTGACTTCTGACGTGCCTCAAGGACCACACTTGTTTGTTTCACACAAACCTGATTCAGTACTTTTTCAGTTCTTTTACTTGAAGTGTTACGATCTGAATATCTCTCTAGATATAGCTGCGTTACTTGTTAAGCATTTTGCCCACTTTCCTAATAGAGTAGAAGAATATTCGTTAGCCCCTATAAATTTTACTGTATTGCACATTTATTTGATACAACACTAGGCAAAAGTCATATTAAACAAACCGATATGTTATATGTCAAACTACTAATGTCGATAGCAATGCGCTCTGATTGGCTAGCCATATCTTGCCATATTAAGTAAAATTGTATTAATCATTATTGCACTTGTTCTATTTACGGCGATTTGTTGTCAAAAATTTCTATTCATGGCTTTTGTTCGAGATTCAGTGCTTGTTTTTAGCAGCATTTTATTTTTACATACCTTCTATTCAAATATCTTAATAAATTGCGTAATAAAATTCGTCACCCCGACAATACTGAATTTCCGTTTGCCCAGGACCTTGCAATATAAATAATATCTTACCAAAAACACTTATGTAAAATAAGGGCCAAGTTCCTATCCAATAATCTTGACTTCTTTAAGTGGAGAGATCTAAAATTAAATCAAGTTTTGTCTACAATTTTGTTTTACTCTTCTAAATGCTCTTTTTAAATTTATTCAGACAGTTTTTTTTATTACTTTTTCATTTATAAAGACAGATCAGTAAAACACTTGCCAAGTCAAAAAAAAAATGAAACAAAAGGATGGGCAGAACGTGGTCTCATTTTAGATCTCAGTACTTTAAAAGGCCAACATTTTTGGTTAGGAACTTGGCATTTATTTAACATAAGTGGTTGTGGTACGAAAATTGCTCATTTCAATGTCACTTAAATCACGGCTTACTTGGGTCTAACAGGTCAAATGTAGCAATTCTTTTCTTTACTTGTGACCTAAAACCTACTTCATATCAAATTCCAATCGTCTTCTCCCTCGGGAAGTGCTCCATAATTTTGATAAGTGTAAGTGAGTGAGTGAGTCAGTTAGTTGTAATTATCAATCAGGGAGTCATTTGGTTTCAGGGGGCACAAAAGTGTATCACATGGTGCATTTTTTTTAAAAAGGGAAAGCTCTGTATTTTTTTGTATATTAGGGACCTCTTTTGGTCATTTTATTCCCCTAAAATTTTTTCCCTCGGTTTAGTAATTTTAGAGAAAAAAATATAACAAAAAAAATGTTTTGCCCCAAAGAATTTAAAAAAGAATAAAAATACCAATAGTGCTTGATTAATAGAACTAAACAAAGAACTTATTAATAACGTAATATCAGTCGCTTAGGTCATTTTGGTTAATTGAACGCAGGGTGTCCAAAAAATTTTGTGTCAAAAATTTTTAAATTTGAAAGCACTTTATTTTTCTTTTTATTTTTCTTATTTTAAATGTGACCCCCGTATATTTTTAGGTCGTGAGATAAAGAATTAAAAAACAAACATTTTTTAATTATAACTCCATCGCAATTTTTAACACATTAAAAGTTATTCGTTAAAAAATCATTTTGGCATCTATTTTAATAGAATATCATGAATAAAAAATAGGGGGCTATGAAAAAAAATTTATTTCATTGGAGTTTTTTTAACTTAGGAATCTTATTTTGACGTATTATAAAAATAAATTATTATTATTTATTAATTAAATTAAATTAATTTAAGAAAACCTTTAAATGTTAAATAAACGTAATTTTTTAAATTTTTGGGTAATATTTATGTAA